>CANUEY010006400.1:0-26940 GCA_948099555.1 Croton setiger | reverse complement strand
ATTAGGAACATCGCTAGAATAAGAAATTGGCTTTTAAAATTAACTTAAATGTTGGAAAATAAAATATGGTTTTTTTGGAGGCCGGTAAATCCGGGCGTCAGTCGAAATAAATTTTGGCTGGCGTACCCAACCCTCTTACTCAGGTCTTTTGGTTCTAGACTTTGCCTTTACTTTTTAAAATTAAACGGAGTCAATAATTTTCTAAAATTGGATTAATTTTCTTAAAAATTAAAAAAATGTTCCCGAAGGGTGGCGATTCAAATATTTTTTTAAGACCGACTAGTTCGGCACCGACTCAATAAATCAACTTAAAACATTAAATTAAAATTTAAACCAATCTAATTAAATATTTTTACTCTTTTTCTTTAATTAATTTTTTTAAAATTAAATTCAAAATATATACACAAATTAAAGTTAATTTTTAATTAAAAATTAAAATCAACAAATATAAACATATTCACTTAGTTAAATAAAAATTAATTAATATAACGAAAACAAACATATATATTTAATTTTTTTGAATGACGAAGAAATTTAAAGAAGAAGGAGAATTTTGGGACATCTTTCAAAACAAACAAAAACTGAGTTGGAATTGGGAGAATTAGAAACTTGTCAAACTTAAAAATATATTCATCATTGGGTATTTTTCATTTTTAGATTTTGGACAAAAATTGAGCGTCAACAACTGGAAAAAATAATAGAGCACAAATCATAGTTTGAGGGATCAAAACCCCTAGAAGTTAATATTAATGAATCAAATAACATGAATAAACCATACGAAAGCAATCAGAATCAATGTAAACAAAGTGAAACAAACGGATTTTGAAGGAATGAAATCAAGATCTAGATCAAAATTGAATAAAGAACGAAACCAAGTAGAAATAATCGAAATAGTAAACAAAGGCAATCAGAAAAGGTCACCACTCCATTTCCAACCACCGCCATGTTGAACTTGACTCTGATTCCATGTTAACAGAAAAAATTATATATAAAAAAAAATATTTATTTCAAGTGTGTATTTATATAAATACCGTAACTATTGATATATAAAAGTATACACCAATTTAATAATAATAATAATAATTAAATTTTCCGTAATTGAGTAATTGCTATAATGATGCTAATCAAATATATGTATAATGGAGTAATAGCATTATTTATTATCCTCTATTTTTTTTTTAAAATATAACATTTTGTCCCTACATTATTATGTTTTTGAAAATGTAACATTTTATCCCTACATTATTGTACTTCTGTTAAAAACCCACACTTTTTTTTTTAATGTTCTCTTAAGTTAGTCTCAAATGAGTAGTTTATTCTAAATATTATATAATTACAATATAGTATTTTAATAAATTTAAAAAAAATGAAGAAACAGACTGATGATTTGGGGTGCGATCGGAAAGAGAAACAATAAAAAAAAAAAAAGCAGAAACAAGAATTTGATAGTATCCATAAATTGATGGAGAAAAAAATAAATTCAATAAAAGAAAAATTATTAAGAAAGGTCTTCGATTTCATATTCCCAACCGATCGGAAGCAAATTAGAAGGGACCTGGCCTCTTCTCTGCTTTCGGTAGAAAGCCAGAGGTTGATCTTTCCTCGTCTTGTTTCGCGCCGCTGTTCGAGGAAGCAAGTCGTTCAGCAGTCGCACTTGAAAATCACGACCTTCAAGCAATGATTCTAGGTTCTGGTCGAAAATAGAGAGGGAGACATAAGCGTTACTCGTTGCCATCGCTACTCCTCCCTATTGCCGTCGCCATCTGCTTGTCACTCGCCGGCGATGTTGCTGCTCGGTGATGAAGATAGCTTTTGCGTTTTTGGTTGGCGTTGATCTCCCGTTTTCTGCATTTATTTTTTCTTATTTTTTTAATTTATCAAACTAATATAATAATTATTATATTACCTAAAACAATGAAAATCAGACTAACAATAAGTTATTAATTATTAATGTCAACTGGATTATTTTTTAGTGGATAAAAGAAAAATATATTATATGAGCAAAATACGACAAAGGCCACAGCTCCACTAAGATCACTAAACAAAATGCAATCTAAGATTATTTTTTTTTAATGAAAAAGAGTGAAAAGAAATTGAATTTAAGTATAAGTTTTTTGTTTTTTTTAATTTGTATAAATCCTATTCCTTTATTTTTTAATAGTTTTCTATTTTACAATAACATGTTTCTCTATTATTTTTTTTAAAAAATTATGATTAAAAAATACATTTGAAGATTAATTTAAATCCATGCTTCCAAGATATTTATAGGTAAAAATAATTATCTAAAAAATTGTATGTGAACATAAACTACTTGATTTTCAATTTATTTAATTAAAATGAAAAAAAAAAATTATTTTCATAATAATTTGGCTTCCAGTACTTTATAAATTAATAATTGTACAATTTAAAAAAAGTATACTCGCATGTATCAACAAAGTCTTACAATAATCCAAACCAATGAATAAGTTCAAAAACAAGTATTACCAATTTTAGTTGTGTATATATGTAATTTTTGTGTATGTATGTAATTAAAATGTGCATGAAAATTTTGAAAGCTCCATACACAAAATGTAGAGAAAATTATTCCATCAAATCAACTATTTTATTTAATCTTAACAGTAGCTTGAGTTGAACTAAGTTTAGGAAAATTTATAATTTTATTGTTATATTTTTATTTACACTTTTATTTCTGTGATTTTTTAAATATTTTTTTATCTTTGTATTTTAGAAAATTATATGATTTTATCTTTTTTTCACCTAAAACAATAACAAAAATTAAATTTGACATTATCCTAATTATAAATTTGACATTAGTTTTAACTGAAATAACAATAATATAAAAAAACTTAAAAACTTAATCGGTTGATTGAACAGTATTTGAGCATTTCTAACAAATATACGTTGTTTCAGTTAAAAGTAATGTCATATTTGTAATTAAAACAATAAAATAATTTAAATGAAATATGAATTTTTAATTTTTGTCACGGTTTCCAATAAAAAAGACAAAATAGTATAATTTAAAAAAAAAACGAGAAGAAAAATCTATTTTCCCCTAAGTTAATTGTTAAAAAAAAAATAAAAAATCTTTTCAGTTTAATTTGATCATCTATTTTAGAGTGCTATTAAACTAAATTTAAATATTAAGGTGTATGCAAGAAAAAATATATAGTGCTTTTAAGGTGCAGCCAAGGTTTTAGCATTTCTTCAATGAACCCCTAGGTTCCCTACCAACCAGTGTTAACTATTTTACCATATAAGTCCAGAAAGTGCAAGTTATTTTTCAATTTTATCCAATTTTCAAATCAGAGTTTAAAATAAAATTTGCATATAGCAGAAAGTTGGAGCTGGGCTATATAATGTTTAACCATAGCAATAAAAAGCTATTTTCTTCTCTCATTTTTCTTCTTAGCGTCAGTGTCCCTTTTGTTTGCATCTCTCCCACTCCCTCTTTCGTTTGTTTTTTCCGAACAATATCAGCAAATCGAAAAACATTTCATGGTCCAAATGAAGTGAAGGAGATGGCATGGCTTTGAGAACGGCATGTCAACTCCAAACAAATCATTAGCACTCGTTTCCACCCAACATCCAATAGGAATAATTTGCCCATTGAAGGAGGCTTTATTCAATTGTTTATACAGTATATTTATTTTTTAGTCGTTTATTTTCTTTTTGAAGGTTCTAATCATATATATATTATGCTTAATTCCCCTTTATAATCTAATATACAGAAAGATTTTTTTAGATTTAATTCTATAATTTTTAATTCAAGCTTGACATTTTGTTCACGGGCCATAAACTTTAATTCTAAAATTTGAATCGAGCTTAATGCCATGATAATCTTCACAAGCCAATCGAACTAGGCAATACTTGATTTGGCTCATTTAAATCCTACTCAAAATCCTTATCTTTAGACCTAGCCAAGGGCTTATTCGGCTCGCCCAAACCGCCAAGAACCGAATCACAACCAACCCAATCCTAAACACGAGGATGAGGACCGGTTCAGGTTCAAAAATTTTTTGAACCATGAACCAACAACTCAATGATCCATGTCAACCCCCTAACCAAACCAAACGTGCACTCTTGGCCTAACCATTGAATCTTGAAAAACCGTTTTGAACCAACATAAACCATGACAAACCATCCTTGAACCATGGGCTGAAACATCCTTGAGCCAAAGCCCGAATCGTCTCAACTGTCCGCGAACCAACCATGGCCAAAATGTAACCGAGCCATGAACCATCAGTTCATGACCCTCTAACCGAACCATCCAAGCCAGGGTCCAATTAAGATTCATGATTTTTGGCCCTTGAACTGCTGGTTCATGGCCCTAACTGAACCATGGCGAATTCTACTTGTCATTGGTTGTGTGGTTAGTGATTATCAAGACTTGGCAAACAGAATATAAGAAAAACCAAAGGGGACAACTCCAAGTTTACCTTCACTGTTCATGAAATTAGGTATTATTTCCTAACAAAACAAAAACTTAGGCATTAACCGAAACTAGTGTTTATTGCTTATATATATATATATATATATATATATATTTGAGAAAAACCAACAAACTTCATCTATTGAGAAACATCGGCAAAAACAAGATAAGAAATAGTATCAGGAGGGACAGTACCCACTCCCCAAGGACAGAAAAATAATGACCAGAAGTAGCTAATGCAATTTGTTTATATTTATAGTGCAACTTTAAAATAAATTTGAAATATTTATCAAAAATAAGTAATATGCATTTAATAAGCAATTGATACATTTGTCTAAACTAACTGATAAATAACTTACAAAACTCTGACCTAACCTCAAATAAGCAGCCAAAAAATAAGAAAACTTTGTAGTTTTTGTAACTAAAAAGGGAAACTAACACAAAATTGTAAAGGGTCAGAAGACTAACTTATACATTTCTTCTCTTTTTGTGCTTATGAGCACCATCGCCTTCATTTCCTTGTCTTTTCATCCCACCTCTGTGACCTTTCTTCGACATCTGAGAAAAATCAAACAATAACAATACCAAATTTCAGCCTCCCTTTTTGTCCTTAAAAACAATCAAAAATGATTATGTAGTGGTTGAAGATATAATACCTCAGCAGAGAGAGACTTCAGAGGATCTTTACTTTTCTTGAATTTGATCTTGGATCCTCCACGGCGATTAGAATTATTATTTCCCATTGCGGCTCTAGCAAGTTTAACCATTTTGCTTGCTTCCTTAGTTGTCGGGTCCAGTAGGTAGTCAGGTACATCATAGAGATGAGGAGCAGGTGGGTTCTTGCTGAGAACCTTGTCATGTTTCAAAAGATCTAGCTCCAATAAAAATTTAGACCACATCTATTAGAATCTCAAAAAAAAAAAAAAAAAAATGCAATCAGAATAGTCATATTCAATAAATAACAACATTACCTAAGTCCCTCGGATTAGCTTGAAAATGAGCTTTCAGCCTAAATAAGTAAATAAGGGAGAGACAGTTAAAAGAATGAAAAGATATTAAAACAAACTGAAACATATATATATGCTAAAATGCAACTTGAGTGAGATCAAATGTCAATTCTCAATCAAGTACTCAAATTAGAATACAAAAAAACCCCAAACAAATAAAAAAAAATTTAAAAAAAAATGTGACATACTTCTCTGAGTTTAGTATTTCATTCCTCAAATCCTGAGCTCGTGCTTCTCTAACAGCAATTTTTGTAACACTCTTAGCAGTATCCTGCAAAATAGAATTCCACCTTCAATAATCTGCCTGGACTAAGTAACTGCTGCTATTTCATAATGTTGCTCGATCTAATTGCTACACAGGAAAGTTTCATCCTGAACTCAAAAGATTAGTTCAAGGAAAGAAATTGCAGTCCTTTATCCACATGTTGACATGGACCACTAATGAAAATTTTGTAGCCTCGAGTGATGAAAAATAAAAAGCACATATATTTGAAATTCTTTATACAAACAAGAAAAAGTCAATTGAAGTTGCCTGCACTTCTTCATACATTGACCACCACCATACCAACAAAAAGGACATATTCATCATCAAAAAATTATCGCTCTTTGTTACTTTTCACTCGCGAAAGAAAAAGTTCAAAAGATATTTAAATATGTAATTAAGCATAGAAATTAAAACAATCACCTCAACTCTATATCGCAAAGACTCTACTGCATTCTTTGTGAGTAATGGAAAAGGAACAATTAACTCAGAATCATTGTCCCCACCATCCCCAAACAAGGATTTTATATCTTCAAGAATTTCCATCTCATATGGAGAAACCTACCAAAAGACCAAGAATTAGAACG
Organism: Croton setiger; assembly: GCA_948099555.1. Taxonomy (NCBI): domain Eukaryota; kingdom Viridiplantae; phylum Streptophyta; class Magnoliopsida; order Malpighiales; family Euphorbiaceae; genus Croton; species Croton setiger. The sequence continues at coordinate 20,655 of CANUEY010006400.1, read as the reverse complement.
GTAAATTTTTTAATCAAGTACCATAAATTTAAAAGAAAAACTTCAACTATAGCTCAACAAATTAAGGTCTTGAAAGCAATGTGAGAGAAGTTATCATCAATTTGTTGGCAGAAATGGATGTACTTAGATCCGTCGCAAACTCTTTTGGGAGTTTGAAAGACAGGATGTAGCAACAATTTTGAACCAGTAATGGGGGAAGCATGACCTAAATACCACCAGACCATATAAGAGATGTGTATGCATGAGATACAAAACTTGACATACTGTACTGATGCATAAACATACAAAAAAAACAATTTTGCTGAGATTTCCACCCGTATGCAATTATCTAGTTTTGTCTGACAAAAACTCACTAGAGAAACAGAAGCACCAGTACTGTATGCTCTTCCAGTACGTCCAATTCGATGTACATATCCCACAGCAGTAAAAGGCATATCATAATTTATTACCTGTACAGTAGTAGAAAAACAATACTGATGTTAAGCAAAACACAGTGTGAAGCTGTTGAATATCATTTTATACAAGTTCATCAGCAACAAAATGAGAAGAAAATGGGAAAATAAATAGCCAAAGACAACATATGCAAGCTAATATGATGGTAAATTCAATTTGCCGCCGAGCAGAATTAGAAATGCAAAAAATAGAAGATACATTAGTACAATGGTTATAAAGTACAAAAGTGATACTTAAATTTGTTCCAAAATGCCGAGAAATTTCAGGTTTAATAATAATAGGTATGTAATTCCAAAAAGCTGGTAGAACCTTAGTGAACATGTTTAAATCTTAGATCTGCATAAAATTGGGATGTTTGCAAAGCTGAAGGCATACCATGATCATACTTTCTCATGTGTATCAAACCCTTGAAACATCCAAGTCCACTACCACTTACACATGGCAAAGAGAAGTGTACCAACCCAAAAAAGCAAATCACTATCATTCGCTTACCGTGTGTACATTTTTGAAGTCAATGCCCCTCACTACGCCAAATTCGGAGTCCAATTTCTGCTTAGATTGTTTTTTAGATTTGCTGGAATGAAGAAGACTCAGATCCTCTTGTTCCTTATCTTTCGCTACACTGCCATCAGTTGCGATCAAATAATCAAAAAGCCCAGCATTAAATTCCTGAATAGAAGAAACACACAAATGTAAACACGCAATATGAAATTCCTTGTTCCACATACAGGCATAACCCACTGATGTAGGAAACTAATATTCAACTATAATGGGTTATCAGCATCCAACTATAACTTTCATTAAATAAATAAAAACTTTCTAGAACTCGTATTCCCCCCACCCCCTCTCTCTCAGCAGACTACGTATACAAAATTTCATAAAAAATTAGAAGAGGGGCTTCTTTTCCAGAATCATTCCAAATAAAACATCAGTACTATATTCTGAGGTTCCTGAAAATGGAACCCTGCGTACCTCAAGTATATGAAGACGAGAATTCTGTGGTAGCTCAGCATTTAGTACAGCAGACTTAATTCCAAACTGTCAAAAGGTGAACAAATATATTAGAAAATGGAGGAGAAAAAATAACAAAGCACCTGGTGAAGACATTTGGTAACAATTACACTACCAAGCCTGGAAGCAACATATTATAGATCAACTTCAAGAAGAATATAATTGACAGTAAAATGGAGATACAACAGAACATGAATCAGTATTAAATGACATAAACATATATAGCTTTTAGGGATTGGTTTCTTGACTAATTAACAGTCTCCATCTATGACAATCGAACATTCAGAAGAAAAGCAACACAACTGCCTCAAACCATGAATTCATTGGGCAGCTTGCAACATCAGTAACTGCTGATCTAATCAGATAAGATGAAGCTATGCAGTTTCAGAGTTCAGTACTAGGAAAGAAAATAGGTTTAATTTTTTTTCTTCAGAATGTCCAACATCTCATATATGTGCAGCTATTTCCCTATACCATGCCCAAAGTCTTGATGGAGAATAATTTCTTAGCAACAAAATATTGCTAAATGTAAAAGTGGAGGACATTTTGAAAGACTAAGGACCTGTAAGGAATTAGGGTACCTTTTCCAAAAACAGTTTTAGCCTGAAACTCATATCAATGGAATTAGTAAATATTAGAACTTTTTTCTGAACGAGCTGCAGCTTCAAAAGGGCAAGAATATGAAGTAATTTGTCACGATCACTGCATGATATCTGAAACATAATGTGAAAGACAAAAGGAGAAAACAAGTAATTAGGAATATGTAAAATTAGCCAAGAAACAAGATAGCTGGATTCTATTAAACTCCTGAAACTGGAAATCCTTACCCAGAATTGTTGAACATTTTTAGGAATTGCTTCATCCTTAACACCTTCAACTTCAGGCAGAGTCAAAATATATGGATTGTGCAGAATGAGCTTCTTCAGTTTATCAACATCATCACTGCCAAAAATAAGATAAACTATGACATTAACTAGCGTATATCAAATTTCAAATTGCATGGATGAAAGCTAACAACACGCACATGGGGATTTTTTAACAGTGCAAAGACTTGTCCCATGGAAGTTTGAAAAATTAAAAGGAATAAGATTATATATAATCTAACACTGAGACAGAAAGAATCCAAAAAAAAAAAAAAAACAGCACCTTGATGTGGCAGACATAAGAAGGCATTGGCAACGTCTAGGAAGAACGGCTGTCAGAGCTTTAAGATCATCTTCATAGCCAAATGACAATAAAAGATCTGCCTGAAAATAAATGTTTATGAACAATATCTCAAGGAAAAATCACAAATGGAGCTAAAAAAATATGTTAAAGAAATGCTGAATGACACATTGCAATAATAAGCATTTTTTCATTGCAGAACTCGAATAAAAACTGTGTTATACTTGAACACAACATCATTAATTGATCTGCATAGACACTGGATGCTTGTTTAAACTATATTATACCATATGAAATCTAGCAGAATGAAAAAAAAAGATAAGTTCAAAAAAAAAATGGTTAGATATGCCAAATTTTAGCTATCAACACTCTGAGACTTCAGACAGGAATGGACAAGCCATCACCTCATCAAGAACCAAAATTTCAAGTGAGTCCTTTATAGATGTTGATTGGAGCAGACCCAAGGCCAAGCACTTGGCTACACAGGCAGGAGTTGATACAAGAATATCAGGAGGGCCAGCCAATGCAATTCGCTGCAAGTAATTACTTATATTAATCATCAAAGAGGGATAAAAAATAATTTAAAATACATCTTCCATAAACAAAGCAAACTTTAACAAAGGAGAAGTTGGAACTAACCAGCTCTCTATCAAGCATTTTGCCGGTCAAATGCACAACTTTGAATTGAGCTTTACACAAATCAATTAGTGAAGCAACCTCATTATGTACCTGTAAAATAAGATAAATCATTAAAAAGGCAAAAAGAAAATTATATTTTCTGAATTCTGTTCAAACAAGAAGGAAACACAAAGAAAACAGAAGACTAAATACTTGCTTGCTGACATAGCTCTCCACTTGGGACAAGAATGAATGCAGATGGAGCAAGCCCCTTGTTGGAATCAGAATAAGAAAATAGCTTATGAAGCAAAGGTAGAAGGTAAGCCAAGGTCTTTCCAGAACCGGTTTTTGCTCTAGCAACCACATCCTTCCCTTCCTATAAACATCAATATTACCAAAACAATTCAAGAGATACAACTAGAAGCATATTAAAAACATAGAAATGAGTGGAAAGAAACTCACTAGTATTAATGGAATGGCGACTTGTTGGATTGGAGTTGGCTTTGTAATTCTAGCATCTTTCTTGTTTAATGCTCGAATTAAACGAGGGTCTAGACCCAGATTTTCAAAGGTCTGCTCTTCTTCTTTTTCTTCTTTCATTTCTTCTTTTTGATTTTGTTGTACGCTTGGTTCCTCAGTTTTTGCCATTATGTCTAAATTTTAGAGCGGGAAGAAGATTAGCTAACTAGTAAGGCTGAGAATTCGGTTAACCAAAACCGAACCGATTTTTTTAGGTTAACCGATTAACGAAACCGAAAAATGTCCGTTAACCGAACGGTAACGGAATTGCCGAAATTTTACTTGTTAATTTCACCTGCAGCAATTTTCTTTCCTGATTTCTGGGTTGCTGCTTTAGTTTATTCATTCAAGAATCAAAACTCAATCCCTTACCCAACAAACAACAAAAAACTAAAATAATATTTTCAAACTAAATTGCTGCAATTCTATTCAATTTAATTGAATAATTTCAAAGCTAAGCAATGCAAAATAAAATTAAACACGGAAACCAAAATACCCAAATGATAAAATTAGGAAACAATTATAAAAGAAAAAAAAATTTAATTAAGAAATCATGAACTGATGAACATTCAGAACTGAAACAAAGATCAAACTCATTGCAGAATGTAAAACAATTTTACCTGAAATTCTAAAATCAAACTCTGAAACCTAAAATAGTCACCGCTGGTCACAAGTTCTAGCTGAAGGATCGTGAATGGCCAGCGGTCGGGGAAGAATCATGAGGCGGAGTACTTGATTATGGTTTCTTGCCCTTGAATTGAAAGGCTAGCGTCTCTGGCCTTGCTAAATGGTAATAGAAGAGCTGCTCTCTCTCTCTCTCTCTTGGAAGCTGCTACTCCAAAGGATGAAGAAGGATGAGCTTCAGCTGGTCATGGCGGTTGGTGTCTTGGTGATGGCAGCGGTAGGCGGACTGCTGGCGTTGGCGATGGTGGGTTGAGGCTAAACGAGAAATAGATGAAGAGAAGAGAACGAGGAGAGGAAGGTTGAATGGAGGCAGCAGAAAGAGATAGATGAAGGAAGGAAGAGATAACCTAATTTCTTTTGGCCAAAATCATCCCCAGCCCGTGTCCTATACAATTTTTTTAAATGAGGCCCCTTGTTGTACTACTAGCTATATTTGTATACGACCACCTTATTTAAGGGGACTAACAAAGCATGCATAGAAAACAAACTGTGGGCGCGTTGGAACTAAAAAAAAAATTAAAAAAGAAGGGAAAGACTAATTTTCTTCTTTCATCAGTCACCCTCCTCTAATTTAAGGGGACTAACAAAGCATGCCTAGAAGACTTGGACACAGTGGAACCAGAGTTTACCAACTCAGCTACTGCTAAATCATATGTACCTCTTGATAATAAGTTTCAGAGATATTCCTCTTTTTGAAAGCAATCTTTTTTTAGCAATTTTTATATTATGCAACTTTGGTAGATAATTTCATAAAAGTTACGGAACTTCATTCCTTGGAACTTTTTCCAGAGCTTCACATCCAGACCCCTTTGTGCCATCGGCACAAATTTTGTTCTAGTAAGAAAATTTTACAACTGTTTCTGAGTCTCTTGAATCTTACAATGTAGGAATCAGTTGACTCCCCTCCTTTTTAGTACAGCCTGGAGGGGTCAGTGCCACACACCTATGGTTTCTATTCTATAAAATTGGTTGTGGAATAGATGCTCCATTTGGTGCCATATCTAGACCGAGTCCCTTAGAAGAGATGAATACCAAGAGAAAATAGTACTTGTTAAAGAGTTAGAAAATAGTCGAAGGTTCAGGTAAGAAAAATTCTCTATGTTATTCAATTCTTCATACTGGATTGTGAATTTGGATATGTTTTCTAAAGTTGATTGTCCTAGAGAAAAGAGTGAAGTCAAAAATGCGGTATCCCCTTGGATATGGATTCTCTGTATCAACATAGTTTGGGTAGGGCTTAATGAACTCTAGTTGACCAATTTTGCGTAAGCCTGACTCATACAACCTCTCTCACAACATTCGTGTTCACTAGAAAATTACAAACAGAGAATGGATCATCTCCAAAGGTTATTGTCGAGTCCACGAGAGGTAACTTTGAGACCTTTCTTCCTTTCAAGCCTTCCAAAACCTGTCAACAGCTGATTGCCGTGAACTTTAGGCTCATAGGCTCCTAGATTGGTGATTGGATTGGTGGTACTATCAAAGACCATTGGTGGAATGTGTTGGCCACCAAAGAAAGGACTTCATTAGTTAGGAACCTTTGGTGGTTGATGAAAAGGCTCCTAATGTTCACTAACATTAAAGTGTCTCTCTCCAAGTTGAGCATTGCCGGTTGCCTTGCCTCCCAAAAGGCTTCGAGACGATTGCCCCCTGAGTTTCTTACCGATAATCTAGACATCACGACTAATTCTGCATCAACTTTGGTTTTGCCAGCAGAAGACTTAACATGTATGTTTCCTTTGTCCAATATCTTGAGTATGTTAGAAAATATCTTCTCTACTTTTTGTTCAAAAGCTTTAAAATCTGCAGTAGTTACAAACATATTATTAGTAACTTCAGTAGAATTCAAAAATTTAGCGGAGACTACTCGACTGTTTTGGTTATTGCTTCAGCCAAAGGATTGTCTGTTGGTGGTCTTGTTAGAGAATGAATTTATCCTTCCTTCAGAGAGCTTTCTAGGCCTATGCCAATAGGACCTTCTTCTGAATTCCTTGATTTGGTGATGTTTTCCTTTTCACAAACAATTGAACGAAGTTTTTTGCGAGCCCTTGTGAAAAAACTGCAAAATGGTATAATAATTAGTGGAACAAACAAAAAAGGAATACTTGTATTCTTCCATAGTCCCACTAGGCGTGCCAAAAAAAATTGTTTAGGCCTCTTTTTTGGAGGTTTCAATCTTTGGCTGGCTAATAGCTTAAATGTGTGCGAAAAGCGTGCCAGATGTATAGGTACACCAACTGTAGTATGCGCCCAAATTTGACTTCTTGAATTGTGGGTTGGTTTTACGGTAAACGCTTCCCCAGAGCATTCCTAAGAAAGTGTCGTGTTTGAATTGTATTGAACTATGTTTAAAATATAACTCAATGGTTTGGTTTTCATTTTTCATAATTAAATTAACTGAAGAATGATTGGGTTTTGTCTTTCCAGGATTAAATCGACTAAAGGAAGACTTAAGTTTATCTTTCTAGGATTCAATCAACCAGAAAGGAAGGATAACACAAAAAGCTTGTTCATGGACTGATGAGTTGATAGAAGTAAGTGATTGCAAAAGAAGCACATTTGGATGCTTGAGATCCAGAGAAGATGATTGTAGGATTGAACTTAAGACAAACAGATACAAAAGATTTGATAAAGTCTGTAACTATATTTGATTTGATTTGAATTTGTTCATTGAGTTGTAGTTGATGTTGATTGGTTGAGCCCTTTACAATGTATAAAGCTAGCTATTTATACAGAAATGAAAAGTAGTTATGTAATTTTTCTCTCCAAAGCACTTTAGCAGTTACCTAAGTTTTCCACCAAAGCACTTTCGTTCATGCACTTTGACTACATAACTACAACCAACCACTTTTGGAAGTTATCTAGAGTTTTTCATTTGACCAAAGTCTTAACTTTCAGCATCTGACTTCAATCTCTCCGAAAGCCCAACATTCAAAGACTCAAACCCAAATACAATAATGACCAATCTAATTACAATTGAATTCAATTATAAGCAAATCCAATTACAATTGAATCTACCACTTGAATCAAACTTAATTACAATTGAACTTATCACTTGAAACAAACCCAATTGAAATTGAATTGAATAAAAAATTTAATTTATGACACAAACACATATTTATAACATTGACTCTTTATCTAACTTTTCTAATTAACTATGGGATAAAAAAAAAAATTTGCCTATTATTTTAGATTCAATAATAATAATAATAATAATAATAATAATAATAATAATAATAATAATAATAATAATAATAATAATAATAATAATAATAATAATAATAATAATAATAATATATTGAACAAACAATTAGATTTTTTTTTACGGTGACATACAATTTGTCCACTTTGATTTACATAGTAAATAAATTAATTTTTTTTTTTTTTGACGGTGACAACAATTAGTACCACTTTGATTTACATAGTAAATAAATTAATTTTTTTTTTTTTGACGGTGACAACAATTAGTACCACTTTGCTTTAGATAGTAAATAATATGCTTTTATTGGAAAAAGAAAAAGGAAGAACCATACTTCCAAGTTAGATAGAATCATAAATTTTACTACTAGTATTAGGATCATTAGTATTAGACACATACAAATAGAAATAGAATTTAAATTAAATTAGGAAAAATGAAATTAAATATTGGAAGGATTCTTTAAAATAGAATTAAAATTACTAATACTTAATAATATAAAATAAAATACAATTCTATTCTTAAAATATATAATTTTAATAGAAGCGATTTGAAAAATTTTTGTGTTCCTTCCATTAGTTTTTTTTTTAAATATATATATATATGTATGTATATGTTATATTTATAGATATAAATTATAGATAGATAGATATACTAATAAAATTTTCGAAATTGGTAAATTTAAATTAAATAAAACTATTATCCATACAATTAAATTCTTAATATAATTGACGTCATATTTTCTAAAAAAATTTTCCTTTCGATTTATGTAATTAGTACAAATAATTTAAAACCATAAGAGCCAACCGTTTTGGTTTTGAAGGCCATTTTTTTTTTCTTTTAGTTCAAGAATATGTATCATCATCAAGTAAGAGCATGAACAACCATTTAAATTTGGAGGAGTTTGAGCAAGAGATAAAAAATAATAGAGGATTACATATGGCAGAACATGGAACATTTTTAGAAAATAACTGTCGCAGCGGGACGTTAATAAAACATAAACAATGGATTTGTTTAAAAAACATTCATTATCCGTTGATTTTTAGTTTAAAAAATTGACATAGATACATATAAACATAACATGGATAGAAATAGTTTCCTGAAACATAGGAGAACAGACTCTATTATGGTAGCAAATGCCACTGAGGTATGCGATTCTTTGACACTCATGATGTGGCCGAGAATATTGAAATCATCACTCTTATTCTTTGGCAACTTTGGAAATCAAGAAATGATAGTGTATTTAGAAGTCAAATGGGGGATCCTAGATCAACCATTAGAAAAGCCATGGTTTTTAACCAGGAATTTATAGCAACAGTGGTAACTAATGAGGACACAGCCCATCAAAATCAGCGTAGCAGAGAGAACCACCATGTTCCTGAATTCAGCCGCCGGCATCAAATGCAGTTAAATTAAACGTTGATGCGGCAGTGAACAAGGACCCGTTGGAAGGAAGTGTAGCAATGATTGCAAGAAATTAGGAAGGCCGTGTAATTTTTTGGAAACTAAAGATTTATCAGCATGTTACAGACACAGCAATTCTCGAAGCTTTGGCAGTCACAGAAGCGGTCATATACAGAAACACTATACAAGCCTTAATTAGGGACATATTATCACAGCTTTCTACTGAATATATTGTTCTTGAAACAAAACAACTGTGTTTTTATGTTCCCAGAACAAGAAACACCATTGCACAAGAAACTCTTTTGATTGTGGTTTTAGAAGTAATTGCAACCCAAACTCATTGGTTTAATTGTAATCACAATCTTTTTTTTTTTCTTTCAATATATAATATCTTTTCTCAAAAAAGAAAAAAGGTATTTCTCTTAAAAAACATAATTTTTCTTCCTTTTCTTTCTCGTTATGACATTTACAGAAACATTTTTGAAGTCCATTTGTTCTTTTTGAATTTTTATTTTAAAATAATTGCTTTGAATACTAAACCCATCTTGATTTTATTTCCAACATGGGTAATTAATTTTGATTTCAAATTTTATTTTTTTATCATCCAAAATGGCGACAAGCTGAATTCTAATTAATTTGGTGAGGTGTTTTTTTTTTTTTTTTTCCGAATGAAATTAAAATGTAAAAAACTAATTGCTTATTTAAGAGTTGATTGTATAAACATCAAAATAACTAATACTACTAGTTTTTTTTTTTAGAGATAATACTCCTAGTTATTTAAGTTATTAATTGGTAATATTAATTTTAATTTTTAACTCAATAAATTTTTTTAATTCCGAAATATTCTAATTTTACAATGAAAAAATTAATTAGTATAATATAATATTATGATTTACACTATTTTCAGAATATAATTAAAAAGTCCTTGTATATCGTAATCAGATAATTATTCAATAAAATAGCTGTTAAATGGAAAAAAAAAAAAATTCTGCCCCTAAAAAAAACCTTGCTACTCACTCATCTGGCCGTCTCTTTTATTACAAAACCTGCGATTTTTTCCTCTCCTCCATTTCCATTGTGTCGTCATCAAGTGCTGTCCGCGGGGAATGTTCGGTTTGAGGCCACGAATCGATAGTTAAGGCACCGATGAGTCCAATGGTGGTCTTAAATTCACTATTTATTAGAGGGAATTTGAGATTGTATCGGGCCAATATTTCGAATCGCGGGTCGGATCAATTTTTCGACGCCTTTTCACCTCCTTCGGATGTTTGTCTGTTATGATGCTCTGTTTTTTCCCCTCCCAAAAAATGCTAGAGAATTAATAACTGTTTTTTTTTTGAGAAATGAAAAAGTGTTAAGCTTTTTTTATTTATTAATTTGATGGATTTGGAGCTTTGACCCATGTTTCTTGTACTGTTGCATCTGGTAGAGGAGATGATTGTTCTACAAATTGAAGTAATTGTTTTGAACCATTAAAAAGAAAAAAGAAGCAAAATTAAAAGTGCAAATACAAAAGATATAGGAATTATTGTCAAAAAAAAAACCTGCAGAATACAGACAACAAAATTAAAAAAAGAAAAAACATATCAAAACAAGCAGGTTATGTAGATGGTCAGGGTTTTGATTGGTAAGGATGATGCCAAGCGAATGGTGTGGCGGCGGTGCTGGTCGATTCTCGAGTCAAAATGTAGACCGCTGTTAAGTGACGTATTTTCTCCCATGTTTTGGAGTTGTGGAACAGAGAATAGTGGTGCATTGTTGCCCGAGAGACCCAAATAACGTCACATCATAATTAGTAACTATTGCATCTAAAATTCAACAAAATCCTTGCAGCCGACGGCTTCAATGGGATTACTAATTTCTTGTTACCCTAATCTCAAGGCTAATATTGCTATTTTTAAAAATTGTTCAGGCAAATGTGTCTTTTTGTTTTTTCTGAACTATTATACTATTTATTTACAATTTTTCATTAGGAAGTGCTATTCGGCTTAATGTCTATTAACTTAAATATTTAATTAACCAATTAATGTAAAAAATTCATTTAAATAAAATAAAAGTAGTTTGGCCCAAACCATGCAGTTGACCTGACCTATTAAACTTACTTTTGAAGATTAAACACTATACATCACCCAAATAGATTATAATATCAAAATAGTCTTAGATTGAAAATTAATAATATATTTTTTAATAAATTATAACTTCAATGTAAATTAATGGGTAAGAGATTGTACTTTTATTAAGTTATTTTTCCTTTTTTTTTTGAAAGAAAACTTTCAATAAATTATTTATTGACGCAATATAAAATGATTTCAACTTAAGAACATGTTTTTATGTTTATATTTTATTCTGATTATTCATTTGTAAGTTTATTATAAGTAGATTATAAACAAATTTTAAAGTTTTATAAACTGAATGTTACCTCAATAGGTAAGTAAATTATGTGGCCATTAATTTATATTATGAATTTCAAATAATTATAAGTTTGTTATATTGCTCCAATAATAATAGCCTGCTTCTTTTCACTTGCATCCAAGAGATGAAAAATGGTTATAAATTAGTTGTAAACCTATTGAAACTTGGGTGGTGGGTTTGAATAATTAACATGTATGAAATTTTATAAATTTGTTGTAAACTAATATAAACTTACTATGAATTAGCCTATAAAATAGTTAGCCAAAAAATATTGGGATTGAGTGTAAAGGGGGAAGTTTTATTATTATTATTTGGAGTAAGGGTGTAAAAAAGGTTTATTTGTGCTAAACGAGTGATAATTGGCATAATATTAATTCTGAGTGACTTAATATTACTTCTTGCCTTAAATTGCAATTATGCAGCTAATTGATATTTAAAAGAAACATAAAACTTGTTGCCTTCAACTTTCAATTATGATGACATAACTCATAACAAACCATTCCATTTTAGGGAACAAAATTGGAGTATTGGTCATCTGATGCTCTCTACCAATCACTATCAAATGTTATCTAATTATGTGCAAGTTTTTCAGCACTTGCTTCTTCTTTTAGCGTTAATATACATAATTTACAAACAATAAAGTTTCATTTTAATTTTGGTCCAAAAATTTTTTATATATTATTATTAAAGATAGTATTTTTTTTTTTTTAAATTTCAATCTTCTCAAAATTTAAAATTTTAAGTTCTTCAATTCAGAAATCTTGAACCAGTTACTGGGCATATTAACCGTAAGTTCCAACCACATCTTAGATGCGTTGAAGGGATTATGCTAAACTTGTACTTACACTAGTTGTTGTTGTTTTTTTTTTTTTTTTTTTTTTTTATATGAGCTGAACTTGATATATTTAAGTTCAGTTTTTTTAATAATTGGCGGCCAATTGGTTAGTTAAAGAGTTGACCTAACACAACGACTCACTACTGTTATTTAATTAACCTTAACTAATACATAATATTAAATTACTTAGGAATATACATAAATTAATTGGAAGATTTGACTGTACACTTTAGGGTAACTTATCATTATATTATGCATTGTTTCGGTTATATTAAGAACCGTATTACCTACTTCATATTTTAAATACTTTTATCTATGTAACATTTATAAATTATTTTTTGTAACATTTATAAATTATTTTTTGGATGAATGCATTGTGTGTCATAAGACATAACTGCATTTGAAATCAGCATACTAAACGGTAAATAATTGTTTCAGATTTTCCTCCATATCCAAAATAGAAACGAACTCTTAGATTTGATTAAGAAACGAAAATGCTGAACCATCTACGTCAACTCTTAAAATTTAACATTCATAAATTATTAATTTAGCGAAAATCAATAATTTACTTGTAAAAAAATTTGGGATAAGAAAAAACATTTTATTAGAAAAGTCGTATGATTTAACATTAATCTTTGGCTTCTTCCTCCTTGGTTTTTTTTATTTTTTATTTTTTTATTTATTTTACAGAACTCCTTAAATATTTTTATAAACTCATTTAGTTTTTTTTTTATATATATTTTTTAAGCTATTCAGATTTTTAAAAGTTATAAATTCGACTCGAGTCATACATCTAGTAGTAGTGAATATACTCTAATTCGATATTTATTTAAATAATTTTGTTTTTTTTAATATACATATTAGTTATATTTATAGTTTAGCTAGTATGGACATAACACATTCTAAAACAAAGTACTCAATTCAAAGCATCAATAATGATTAAGCTTTTCAATTTTAATGTGTAAATTATATATTTAAGAAAGCAATTCTTTGCAATTAATAGAGTATTTTATTTAAAAAAAAAATTATTATAAACCTTACCTCACAAAAAGTAATGTCACATTAGCTAAATTAAGATTTATAAAAAAATTGAAACTCATTCGTTTATATTTAACAATGCTTCTGACTATGCTGATAAAAAAATATACTTATATTAAAGAATCTTACGAAAGAGTTGCATTTTTTTTATTAATGGTTATGATAATATAATATTAAAATTCGGATCAATAAAATAATTGAATTATTTTATTAAGTGTTATTAATATGTTTGAGTTCAATTTACTTTTTTGAATTTCGATATATTGAGTTGAATCTCATTTTTACGATATTTCACAATGGAATTGAAGTGTTGAACATATGCATTCTCATAATTTGAAATTGAGTTCAAAAAATTAAATACCATTACCAATGCTGTCCTTCTAAGTATTAGGCTTTTCCTAACACAATTTTTTTTTTAGGGAAAATGACAAATAATTACTAAAAAAAAGAAGAAATGTAATTTGATTGGTTATAACAGACGTGTTTAGAACATATGAGACACATACAACATCACGTCAGTATATTTAAAAAAAAAAAAAACAAAATAAAACAAAAATATGTTGAATCTAGTCTAACGAATTCTGAAATTCCTAAATTACCCTCTGGCCGTTTGAAGATTCCAGTCTCCTCCTTGCAGTTAGAAATAACTAAATTAGTAAATTACCCGCGAAAATCAATTTACGGGGTTGGCGTTGAATTTGACCCCTTCTCTTTACCTATCCTATCCTTCCCAAATTATTATTATTATTATTATTATTATAAGTTTACAATTAACTTGTTCAAACTTTCAAATATATGGAATGGAAGTTCTTTCTTTCTTCTGGATTCTTATATGCATGCTGTTCATAAATTAGGAACGTGGAAGAATCTAGAATATATATATATATATAAGGAAATTGGGTGGTAACTGTCTTTGAGTTAAATGGTGTAGAGAAAAATGAAGTGCAATAACTAAACAATGTTGTTTGTACTTTTCTCATTTTACCTTATAAAAAATAATTATAAAAATTTATTTTTAAAAATAAAAAAAAATAAACAAACAAATAACTTACTTTAAAAAAAATATTTAAAATATTACTTGAAGCAATGCTAAACACCTTTATTCATTTCTTTTGAGAATATGACTTTTGTTGTATACATTATTGTAATTTTTTTTTTTTAATATGGTGAGTAGAGAATTCAAACTATAAATCTGTAATTACATTTATAATTAGATTATGATTTTATATATCCCATTATTTAAAGATATTCTTAGTTTGAAGAATTTTTTGTCTCCAGGTTCTTACTCAATTTTAATAAAAAAGAAAAGAGAATTGCATGAGAAATAAAAATTAGAGAATTTTTTTTTTAAATTTTAGTGTCGTAATTATCAATTACAACAACTGATTCAACGCATTGGTCATCTTCTTAAATTAGTAAAAATAATAATATATAAAAAAAGAAAATATAGATTGCAACAATGCATAATTAGTAAAACCAGATTAAATCTAATCTATATTATAATTAATTGTCTGCTATTATTTGCTAACAAATAAAGAATTTTTTTATTTTATTTTAAAAAAAAAAAGTCCAAGAAACAGAACATAACTGCCTCCAAAATTTGAGTGGTGTAAAATGACAAAAATATCCAAAAGGCGTTTAACCCGTCAGAAGAAGAATCCCAAGAAATCCCTTCCCTTAACTCCCTTCACTTGCGTGTATATAATCAATCGAAGCGTTCTTGCCAAGAAATCTCCATTTTTTTCATTATTTTTTTAATCAACTCCTCTTCTCTTCTCTTCTTCATTTATATTATATTCAACACATATATATATATTTAAAAAGAGAGAGAGACGGAGTTAATTTTAAATTCTGAACACATTCATTCATTGATTCATTATAAACCACGACTTCTGTGTATCCTGATCCTCTGAGAATTTCTTCTTCTTTTTTTTAAATCATTCATTCGCAGAATCGGAGATCCATCTCTTCAAATTTTTTCTTTCTTTTATTATTTTATTTTTGTTCTACAAAGCTTTGATTCAGTAATTCATCAGGTATGTCTATTAATTATCTGTTTTTCTTCATTGATACAATGAGATGAATTCTGGTTTTAATTTTACTCTGTTTCCTCTCGCGCAGGAATAATTGTTGTAAGGACCAAAGATGTTAGGAGATTTCATCACCAGGTGTCTTGTGTACGTAATTTTGAGAACTAATCCATTTGCTTTCAATTTGGTTTTGGTTTTGATTCTCTCTGTTTGTTTCTTTTTGTTTTTCTTCTTTTTGAAATGGATGTATTGGGGGCTTTGAATTTTCTTTTAATTTGTTTATTATTATTTATTATGTATGTGTGCAGGATGCTTTTTGGATATGCATACCCTGCTTTTGAATGTTTCAAATCTGTGGAGAGGAACAAAGTTGAGATTGAAGAACTTAGATTTTGGTGTCAATACTGGTAAGTACTTAGGTATCTTTAATTTAATTTCTTAATTTCAAGTTAGAATTTGTTTAATTTGTTTGAACTTTACTCAAGAAATGTTTCTAATTAATAACTTGCAAAAATTTGCAATTAATAATAGGAATATAATTCTTTTTTTAAGTAGAACTATCTTGCGCAAGTAGTTGCCATTAAAAGACTTCATCCGTTTGAGGGAAATAGAATAGTATTATAATTTTTTTTTTTTTTGACAATTATAGCATTTAGACAAATGGTTATATTGTTTTTTTTAAAATATATTTATACTTCAATAATTTTGTATTATTAGAAGGTTAGAATAGGAAAACATAAAGTTGTCTTTATAATAATACTCTAAACAAATAAGATTCTTATTCTGAAACATAGAATTATAATAGAAGTGGGCAAGTAATAAATGTTCATGGGTGATAAAACTATCTTTTTTAATTTGATGATATGATATTTGAAATTTATTTTTATAATTTAATTAATAAGATAAACATAATCTATCTAGAAGTGCAATTTCCACCAAGTGGGAATATTCCCACCCTCGATTTAAAAAAAAAATAGTAATAACTTAATTTAATATTTCCTAGAAGGACATTTTAATAATATTTTTTATATAAATATTTTTAATTTTTGTTAAAATATATATATAAGGAGTATATGAATTACATATTTTGAATTAAGTGGAACAGTGTCACATATGTTTCCAAAAAAAAATTATATTATAAAAAAATTAATTATTTAACTTTTTATAACAAAAATTCAGCTAAAAAAAGTCAAATATAAAACAATTTAATAGTAGAAACAATTGAAGATATATGCAAAGTGGGTGGAAATCAATTTTGTAAAAACTATATTGAAAGAAATTATTTGGTAAATTATAATTTATCTATTCATTTTTTTCTCATAATAATGTGTAAATTATCTAATTTTGAAAATAGCCTCATTACTCATTATATATATCCTCATTACTCATTACTCGGCCACATATAGATTTGGGATATGTTTTTTGCATGTCAAAATACTTTTCCTGCAATAACAAATAATCAAGAGGAACATTAATTATGAAACAGAATGCACAATATATGTATTGAAATTAAAATAGATGAGAAAGAAATATTTCGTAAATGCACATGTTATTATGGAATGCGCGGCTACATTTCGGTTAGATAGAATTGAAAAGAATTGGCAAACTGCAACCATGTGATGCATACCAAATTTCAATCTAATATCAATCATTGTCGTGATCAATATAGAAATAGGCTAATTTGCCTCATCTACTCTACAGCCATTTCCCAATTAGACAAATTCACTAAATCAGCTTTTGTTTGCAGGATTATAATTGCAATCCTCACTGTTTTTGAGAGGATAGGGGATATATTCATTTCATGGTAAGTAAGAAATCCCCTACAAATGTCTATACTTTACCAATTTTCACTATTAGTTTCTTATGGTTATAAACTGATATGCATAGGTTGCCAATGTATGGAGAAGTAAAGCTGGCATTTTTTATCTACTTGTGGTATCCAAGAACAAAGGTGTGTAAAATTAGATCAAATATAGAGTTGATTGAATCTCCAATCCAAATAAGTGAAAAATGTTTAATAATTTTGTGAAAACAGGGAACTGGGTACATATATGAATCTCTGTTAAGGCCTTTTGTATCAAAGCACGAAACTGAAATTGATAGGAAGCTACTGGAATTGAGAGCTAGAGCTTGGGACTTTGCTATCTACTACTGGCAAAACTGCACCCAATTGGGACAATCTGCATTCTTCCAAGCTCTTGAATACTTAGCATCTCAATCTGGAAAATTTCAATCCGGTCAATCTGGAAAAGTTAAGGTATACAAACATTGGATTTTATTTTCTTAATTTTACACCAAACACAAATTTTTATAAACCCAATTAAACAATACTAACATTGCAGAACAGGGGAGGATATGAACCCAGTGCGCCACCGGCACCAGCTGATTTGGATGAATCGCCATCCATGAGCAAGCATAGGAACAGCAAATGGCCGCCAAGGCCGCCATCTCCTAGCAACACCATCAACCGCTCAGTTACAGATTCACCCAAAGCAGATCATGTCCGCGTCCAACTTAATGAACAAACTGAATATTTACAGACCGTCGACTCAAGAACCGCCAGTTCTGAAAACGACGCCAATGATCAGCTCCACCAAGTCCGGTCGAGGCTCCGCCGTATGAAACCAGTTTAAAACTGAAGACGAAGACTGTAATCTTTTATTGTAAAAAAAAAGGCCAAAATCCCAAAAAAAAAAAAAAAATCCCCAAAAAATGAAGAAAATTAAAAAAAAAAGAACTCTGTAATTAACATCAATTTCGAGTTGAATTTCATTCATTATTTTCTTCTCTCTTTTATCTTTTCGATTCCGCTGCTAACAAAAAAACACACACGAAAAAAGTGGAGTTTTAGCACTAGAAATGGTTGATGCTATCTACGGATTTGCGTCTGAATTGCTCGAACTATCCGATCAAAGGCTCTGGTAATACCAGGAATAACATGAAGATTAATGAATCGAATGCAAGCAGCGATAGGATTGCGCGTAGAGAGTCCAAGCCAGAGACGGCGGAAGAAGTGTTGGCCTGAGGAATCCGGCGAAGAAGACATCGGCTGCAGATAAGCCCACGCCGCCTGCTTTACAAGGTGATTTCGGATGGAAATTTCGTAATAAGAACCACCGCCTGAGGGAGCTACTGTTGGCGAGTTGACGGCAGTTGAAGGAAGGATGTCTTTTAGAGAGGTGTATGATGACGAGGATTTGAAAGAGGCCGCCAGGTGACCGAGCTCCAAGTCAGCTGGCGAAGAGGAGACAACTCCGTTTCCGATAGGGAGGCTGGAGAAATGGAAAGCTTTGGAAGGGAGAGAAAGCTTAGTAGGGATTACGGGGGTGCCAATTGAGTTTCTGCGACGGAGGATTGGCGGCGGCGTTAATGGTGGAGACTCTGCTTCTGCCATAGAGAAAGGAAGTGGAATAGAGAACTTTTGGAGTACAAATGTTGAAAATTTTATACTGTAGACCCTCTTATTCTTCTCTCACAATTATTGGTGTATAGTCCCTTTGTTATTTATTGATCTTTATTCAGTTCTTTTACTGATGTTCAAAATGTATTATTCAATTTTTCAAATTTTTTTATTATTTTTTGAATTAGTTAAAATGGATAAAGTTATGGAGATTTTCTTAAGCGAATTAGTTAGAATGGATAACAGATATTTTAAGCGAATTCTACAAAAATTATAAAAGCAAGTTAAGATTTGTAAGTTTATATTAAGAAATCTCTAAATGTAAATTTAAAAATATTACCATGCTTTTACAATTTTCAGTAGAATTCGCTTAATAAAAATTTCAAATATAAATTTATAACTGAAATGATTATTAAAAAAATTGAATAATATCTAAATAGGATTCGTTTTGGCTAGAGCGCGATATCCGTTTAAACTAATATCATTAAAAAAATTGAATAAAATTATAAAAAGAATAAACAATAAAAATAATACACGCATTAATTGTAACAAAAGAATAAAAGGGTCTAAAATATAAAATTTTCATCATTTATACTTCAAAATAATTAATTCTCCGTATTTTTAGCATTGTTCTATTTTAAAGCTTCAAATAATTATTTTAAATTCATAATCCTTATAAATTGAAATATATTATATAATATGATAATATTAGTAATATGAAAATATATTTAATCTTTAAATTTTGTATAATATTATTATTCATAATCCTTATAAATTGAAATATATTATATAATATGATAATATTAGTAATATGAAAATATATTTAATCTTTAAATTTTGTATAATATTATTTTTCATCCTTTTGTAAATATGATTAATAAGTTGTTGTATTTTATATCCGTTTAATTAAAAGGTTTTATCCAAAATTCTGAAGATATTTCATTATTTTCCACTGAATCTCATTAAAAATTTTGAGAAAATAATATTTAAAATGACGGAATACTTTAAAATTTTAGATGGAATGACATTTTAATTAAATAGAGATAAAATAAGATACTTATAAATTATATTTATAAAATGTGGATAAAGATATTAATATTATACAAAATCTAGAGAATAAATAATTTTTTTGATTATATAATTTTTATAATAATCTAGAGAATAATCTCTATATTATAATTTTTTTGAAGTTACTGCTCATTAGCAGTCTTCTTTATATAAAATCATTTTTACTTATATAATTTACGCACAATAATTTTTATCACATTATTTGTTTATAAAAAAATTAGAAAGTTTGATATTTTTAACTATTAGTTTGATAAATTTTCTAATGAAATTGAAAATTTTGAAAAAAAAATTATTTTAGTATTAATAAATTGAAGTTATTGTAAACTTATTATAAAAATATGAAGAATTAACTTTTTTTATGATAATAATTGGTTAATAAATTAAAGAAAATCAAAAGTTTCTTCACTCTTTAATCTATTTTAAAATTAAAATAAGTAAAATAAATCAAATCATACATTAATATTTTTTATTTTTTTTAAAGAATCAAATAAAATTTGTCATTATTTAATTATTTGACTTATTTTTATGAAATTTTTGTAAATTAAAAATTTATATCTTTATATTATCATGTAATATGATATTTAAAGTAAAAATTAAGTCAAATAATTTGTTTATAAAATGATACACTAATATTCATAATGGTCTGTGACATAAATATAATAATATTAACCCAACAAACTGTTTGTGTGACACCCCAAACCAAACCCTACGTCAAACCGACGTCATTTCATGCATTTTATGCATTTTCATCAAAATGCACTATGATATTATGTGATTAATAAGTTAAATATGAATTATATGAATTATATTTGATGATAAATGA
>CANUEY010006389.1:0-23780 GCA_948099555.1 Croton setiger | reverse complement strand
TATATATATATATATATATATATATATATATATATATATATATATATATATTACCCACAATGGAACTTCTGAATCAATTCTATGATAAACTTTTAATCAACAACAAAATCAATGGCATAATTTTTGGCTGGTTAAGCAATTCAGCAACACGTTTGAACTGATTAGTTCAAATACTTTCTTCATTTTTGCTCATTCTAAATATAAGTTCCAACTTGTACTCTGGTAGAAAGTTACTGCTAAAGTTTGATCTAAAAATTCAAATTTGGGCAAGTTTTAGTATCACAATTAAGCATCACTTCTTTAGTATTTACTCCAACTCTGTTTTATGATAGATAACCCAAATTTCAGAATTGAATAAATGTTGATTTTTGCTGGTTCAAATGGGCTCTTGTCTGATAGGGAATGTTTGATGATAACAGGGATTTCTAGGGTCAGGAGTGGACTTCCCAGTAGGGAATGTGTCCTTCTTCTTGTTTTTCTCAGGGCATGTTGCAGGGTCTGTAATCTCATCTCTGGATATGAGAAGAATGAAGAGGTGGGAATTGGCATGGACATTTGATGTGCTTAATGTTCTACAAGCGGTGAGGCTTCTTGGCACTCGAGGTCACTACACAATCGATTTGGCTGTTGGTGTTGGTGCTGGTATTCTCTTTGATTCGCTTGCTGGGAAATACGAAGAAACCAAGATCAAGTGCTCAAAGGAAGCAGCTTTCTTTAGTTAAAAAACAGGAAAGAGCAAGTATACTGTAGAGGGTGTCCAAATCAGAGTAGAGTGAGAAAAGATGTAATTTTGAATTGTCAAAAAGACTGGGTAAATCAATGGAAAAAAAAAGGGGGGCTTAGAAAGATCTTTTAATTGAAATCTTGTAATGATCTCCTAATTAAAACATTGATTTCAAATTTTGACTAATCAAGATTCCCCAATTCTTTGGATTTGAAATAACTCCTCCGCTATAAATTTATGGAAGACTTTGAATAATACCCTGCATTTGAAACATTTGCAATAGTGGGAAGTTGAGGGAGTTGAGACAGCAACTTAATGTGTAAGAAACACATGGGTCAATTGGAATATTGGATTAATATTCAGTTTAATTTTACTTGTTCCAATAGAAAAAGTTGCGTATAGATTTCAATATATCTATCTTGGCACAATGGACCGCAGCAACTTGTTTAATTTTTCTATTTATAGAAAATTCATAATGGATACATTTTATTAATGTTAAAATAATAAAAAAATTTCCAAACATAGTAATAAATGTATCAAAATAATAAAAAGATTGAATTCTCGGAATTGGAGGTGGTTCTTAGTTTGGTAACGCAATCTCAGTAAGTTTAAAGAATAAGGCTAGTGTGGTAGAATGATTGCTAAAAATAGTTTTGATCGAGACGGATTGCAAGTGGGCAGTCGAAGTAATAGATGAAACGACGAAAGATGACATTTATTCTGGCTTTCAATTAAACGCTTAATGAGTTCTTTCCACTCATTAGCTGGTTCAATGGTTGGGGGTCATGTCTCACATGTTTATGGTTCAATGAATTTATTTATACATATTTAATATTTAATTTTTTACATAAATGAATATTTACCTTCATTCCCAAAATTAAAACATTGAAAAAATAAATAAATGATATATTGTCTAATATTAACAAAATATAATGAGAAAAATAGAATCTTACAATTGAAAAAAAAAAAAAATTATGCTCTATAACTAAAATATATGTATAAGTAATATATTCAAATACATCTTTTGTCCAGTTCCATTACGATTCTTTTATCCGATTCCATTGGTAAAGAATTGGAACCACATTGCAAATTTTTGGATTCATTAAATGGTTAGTTATTTTTCCCCATTTTGTTACTGATTTCTAGGACCCGTGCATAATCATAGTGCTAATGAGTTTACTCTATTATTTGAAATGTTGTTTTTGTTATCGACATGTATATATTTTATTTAGAATGATTTAAATTTTTAGGTCTCAATTATTTGAGGGTAAATAAAATTTTAGAAATTGTAACATTTTGAAGTCTAAATTTTACAATGCGATAGAAAAGAGTTTAAAATTTAAAACTATATAACACTTAAGTTTCGTCAGAAAACAAACATACGTAGTTAGCACGTCAAGAAATTATGTAAAATGCACGTCGTACAAATTTTGAAAAATAATTTTTATTTTGACAGTAAACTTCGAAAAATTTTGGAATGGATCCGACGAGATCTAATTTTACTTAAAATTATATTTTTTTTTCAAAATGTTTGGAAAAAAATTTTACAAAATCAAAAATTAGATTTCATTGAAGTAAAAAATTATTAGTTTTTTAAAATCTTTTAACCTTTTGAATATTTTGAAAAAAAATAAAAATTTTCAGTAAAACTGAGTTCTATTAGAACCTTATTTCCAATTGATTTTTCATTGAAAATGCAATCAGTTATAAAATTCATTTTAAATTTTTTTTTTAAATTTTTTATTATTGGGAAAAAATTCTCTTTCAAAGTTTAGCGCACATTGTTATAAAGTTTTTTTAATGTGGTAGTTAATTGTATTTTATGATAAAACTCAGGTCAATAATCTGTTTTCATACTTTAAAATATTACATAGTTTTAAAGTTTAGGTTTTTCTATTACGTTTTAAAATTATACTCCAAATTATTATATTAAATAAAATTTGGATCTCTCTAGTATAATTTATCTATTAGAGTAATAAACAGAAGGTGTGAGTTCTTGTGAGCAAATTTCAGTTTCCATCCAAAGAACTCAAACCGACTGAACTAATTTGGTTAGGTTGAATTTTTTGATTTTGAATTCAAATCGGTTGGATTTTAAAATTGCATACCGATAATCGATCGTTTCAATAAATCCGCTTAATATGTTTTTAATCAACTACTAAACATTTTTTTTTTAGTTTTGTCCGTACTTACTATTTTTTTCTTAAACAGACCAAAATTTGGTTCAGTTTTAACTATTACAAGTTTAACATAAAATCAACAAGACTAAATTTTAATTTTGTTTTTCAATAATTATATAAAGAGTGGAGTGTTGAAAGGTATTTGAACCTCACACACTTGTGTTGTACACCAAATTTATTGATTTGGTATATAAATTTAATAAGAATCTAGTATAGTGTAATGCATCGAGTATAAACAAGTATTGTAATAGTAAATTTAATTTGGATAACTGAATAATGCTATTACAGAAGGTAATAAGAATCTAGTATAGTGTAATGCATCGAGTATAAACAAGTATAGTAGTTCAATGGTATATGATGTACATAGTGAGACTATTCCTCCACATCAATGGGGCAAGATCCATCATCAAAATTAGCAAGTGGGTTATATAAGGGTGAGCTTGTATCCATACATCCTGGTACTAGATCAAGATTGCATCTGTCACCCTGCAATTACAAGTATACAATATATAAATTCCAGGTATTGTGTCAATTAAACCTGACAAAGCATAAATTTTACTTACTCCTTCTTTGGACAAGTTCCCAATCATAGCACATCTTGTAACAATTACATTTGAATCTGGAAATATTGCTCTCTCACATGCACCTTCTTTACTCAACTCTTCTGCCAATCCCTACAAATCAAATTTATTAAGTTTTCTAATTTTAAAATAATGGTCAAAAGTATTTTGAAGATAGCTTATTATTACCTCATTAAAAAATTCAATGGGTTTGTTTTGCCAAGGTTTAGGAACTTGAAACTGAAGTCTGTAAGGACCATCCCAATCAACTCCATTTGTGAATGAGAAGATCAAGTTTACAGCTACATACATAAACGATCATAAGTCAGTAAAAAGGAATTTATTCAGAGAGAAAAGGGGTGAAAAATAGTTTTCAAATGGTACCAACCATGCTTTGGAATGCATAATTGGATGGTATATATAGCAGGATCAGCTTTGCCTCGAGGTTTCCTGAGCATTGCTCTTGGCTCACCACCACACATGATGGGTTGATTAAACCCTCCTAAAAGAACATCTCGACTAGTCAAAACGCTCATACTTATTAAATGATAGCTTATGTGATTGTAAGATTAATCTGTGTATCGGAAATTACCATTGAAAGCAATCCCGAAATCATCATTCGGCTTAAGTTTCGTTGCAACTGGATTATAGAAAAGCTTTAGCTTTTCTCCCTTTCAATGATTATGCACTAAAATTAGAAACACTAGTGATACAAATACAATAATAAAACTCAGGTAACTGTTTAATTCAACTTACAGAAGATGGAAGAAGGCCATTTGTGGTTTTCCAGTATATGGGAGCCTTCCCAAGTTCAAACATAGCCCAGCTAGGCAGTGCATACCTGTATGGAGAAATAATCAGATTATTCCATAATTTCTATCCAGCTTCTTACATGAATGGAATAAGACATCAAAGATTGTTGTTTGGACTAAAAATTACAGCAAAATAAATTGCCTAAGGTGCTGACGAAGAATCAAATTAATTGCCAAAAAAAAAAAAAAAAAACTCCATAACATATAATGCTTTGCAGGCAATGAACAGAAAGGAAATGCAAATTCATACTCTGTGGTTACTTCTGATGGAGCGGTGACAACAGCGGCTGCAGCAGTCACTATCCTGTTAATCTTTATGGTTTTGTTCTGCTTTGGAGATCTTATTGGCAAGGAAACACCAACAAAAGCAGTACCTGCAATTTCAAAGATATTAAATTCCACTTATTTTTTAACTCATTTTAGAAACCAATCACAAACTATGATCATCTGAATAACAAAATGAAGCATACCTGCGAAGCAAAATGAAAACGACCCTACTTTCTTTTGCTAATGACAAACACATATTATTTAGTTATTTTCAACATCAACATTAAAATACACAAAAGTTTTAAAGAGAATTCTACAAACAAATCCAACTGCTGTCCTATGGATCATGGATGCTGTATCCAAAAAAAGAAAAATTTAGGGGAAGCTCTTTCCCCCTAACTGGTAATAAAGAGTTTGATACCAACTACCAATTAACATTAGAAATCCTCGATCTCATAAATCAAAACATGCCAGTTTCAAAACCAAAATATTCTGCACAACTTCAATAAAACTCATCATCAAAATGAATTAGAAACAGTTTCCATTTGTCCATAAATTAAGCAACAAGAAGTTGAAAGAAATCAGCTAGAATAGTTAAAATCCACTTACCAAGAGTGTTTGAAACGGATGGAATTGCTTTCCTGCAAAGAGAGGAATCGCTAGAAGTATAAGGTTGCGTTGTCAACTTACATACTGATGCCATTTTCACACTAAGCTGATGGTGCCTCGCCTACCCACAGAGAGCTATAAAAGGAAGGACAGGATATAGGCTTATAGCAGTATAGAAGCAAAGAGATAAGGGCATATAGAGCTTTATAAGGAGAGGCAATCACAATCACAAATTAAGCAAAAGAAATATCTTTACTGCCAATGAAAAAAGACAAAAGACCCGTAATTTATCTTCGAAGCCAACAAATATCTTGGATATTATTTTATTTATTATATATAATTTAACCGTTTTTTAAGTGTTAAACCTTAAACACAAACCTTACAAGTTTGTGACCTGTAAACCGCCTTATCTTTCTTTGTCCATATTATTTTCACTATATATTGGCGCATTTCACAAACACCCTCATCACCGCATAATCATTAAAGCCATGAACTTTCCTACACAAACTCAAAACCCATCAGTATTCTGAACCCCACAAAAAGAAAAAATAAAGGAAAATCTAAATTCTTTGTTTCGAATGGCTCTACTCACCACTCCATTAACCAACTCCAAGCCTTACCCTTTCTTGCCTCTTCGCCGAGCAAAAGCATTAAACCCAAAATCATTTCAGTTAAAAACTAACCGCTATACACAAAATTTGTCTATTTATGCTAATTTAGATAAGAAAATTTGCAATGGAGCTGAACTGGAAATGGGAAATAAAAGTAGAAGTTCATTGTTTGAGCCAGAGCCAGAGCCAGAGCAGGAACTAAAGAATTATAGAAGAATTCTGTTATCTGATGTGATTGTTACAAGGGAAAGGAATGTTTTTTGGGGAAGAAAATGGAATTCATTGGATATAGGAACTGCTGGGGTTGTGTTAGCAATGCATTTGCTTAGTTTATTTGCGCCATTTAATTTCAACTGGGGTGCATTTTGGGTTGCTTCTGGGCTTTATGTAATTACAGGTCTTTTGGGTATTACTCTTTCTTTTCATAGGAATCTTTCTCATAGAAGTTTCAAGCTTCCCAAATGGCTTGAATACCTTTTTGCATATTGTGGAGTTCAAGCACTTCAGGTTTGTTGATTACTTTAAATAAAGCTTCTTTATTGTTCATTGTTTAATGGTTTTCTGTAAGATTGATGAATGGGTTTGTGTTGTTTTTAACAGGGGAATCCCATTGATTGGGTTAGTACACATAGATACCACCATCAATTTTGTGATTCAGAAAGAGACCCTCATAGCCCCATCGAAGGATTTTGGTATAGTCATATGAGTTGGCTCTTTGATACCAATTCTATTATTCAAAGGGTGATTTTCAAATCTTTCTGTTTCTGTTAATTAATATACATATACTTAAATTTTTCCATGTCTCCCACTACATGTGTTAATGAACTAATTTTGGTAATGGAATGAATAATTGGCAGTGTGGAGAACCAAACAATGTTGGAGACTTAGAAAGACAACCTTTTTACAAGTTTATAAAGAATACGTACATTCTACATCCAGTTGCTCTTGGAACTCTATTGTATGGAATAGGAGGATTTCCTTGGTTGGTTTGGGGAATGGTGAGTTTTTTTGAAAAAAAAATTACTTCATTATTTTTATTATTATAATTAGATGGTGTTTTTCTACTTGTGGAGTAAAAAAAGTCAAAAAAAAAAGTTAAGTAAAAAAGAAAACTAGGTAATGGGCTTTTATTTTAAGTTAGAAGTGTTTAAAAGCATTTATGAGTACCCTTTAAACTGCTGTACCACACTAGTACATTGTGGGTTTACAAGTGTGAATATATCTTGCTATGGTGGGCTATTTAAACTTAAGGCCATTACTTTCTATGGTGGGCCTTGTATTATGAAGTTACTTGTATTTTACTGTACAAATTGTGGCAATGGCTGCACTCGCCTAACCTAGTAGTTTGTCATATTAAGTGTAGTAGGACCATAAACTTCGAAAAGTCTTATCTTGTGAATTTGGGCTTTTTTTAAGTCTCTATTCCGATTCTCTACAATCACATGGGTTTCTCAAGTTGCTTGAAAATGAAATGCATTCCATATTTTTATGGTGAAACTGAAAATTTTTCATATAAACTTAGAGACACATTTTAAGAATATGAATTGAGTAATTGTTAGTTAAATTTTGACACCATTTCAGGGAGTAAGGATTATATGGGTCTTCCATATAACATGGCTAGTAAATTCTGCATGTCATGTATGGGGGAAACAAGCATGGAAGACTGGTGATTTGTCCAGGAACAATTGGTAATGATAAGAACTGCCCTTAATTTCGAAATCCAGTCGAATTGTTATTGGGAAAAAATTGTTAATCCAATTGATCAATCATCAGGTGGGTGGCATTGCTAGCATTTGGGGAGGGTTGGCATAACAATCACCATGCATTCGAGTACTCAGCAAGACATGGGCTAGAATGGTGGCAAATTGATATGACTTGGTATGTTGTGAGGTTTCTTCAAGCTATTGGGTTAGCAACTGAGGTCAAGATACCAAATGAAATGCAAAAGCGAAAAATGGCTTTCAACAATTGACCTTCCAAAAATAATGTGTACCATGTGAGAGTGTTATATGAAATATAGAGCATTAGGCTTTTTACATATACCATAATGACTTCTCCACCATGCAAGATGATGAAGAAAAAGAGGTAAGTTTCATATCGTCTTATTATGAGGTGTGGACGGTCGTGCATTTGCCTACCTTAATTGCCCCAACACAAACAATGAAAAGAAAAGGTCAATTTTTGTAAACATAGACGCTTGTTTCTTTCTTCACTTAGTAATATACCAGCAATATGTCATGTAAATTATTAATATTTAGTACTAAAATAAATATATATTTTTTAATTTAAAGAATATATGTAACTTCCCATGAACCGTGCAAATATTGAGTTTCTTACTTCTTCCATAAATTCTTCAAATATTTCTGGAACATAAACTCAAATTTTCAGCAATTTTGGTTACTGCCTTCCCAACCAAATGGTGCATATAAAACAATATTCTAGTATAAAATTCTTATCTATTGTGAGCTAATAATTCATTATTTCTCCAATTAAAAATTGCAGTTAAATTACTTTTTGTTAATCTTTCTATCTCTAACTTAGTGTGCATTTGATTTGACGATTTTACATACTTAATAATTGTTTGTACCCAATAATTGCAATTTGGGTTTCAAATTTATCTGACTTCTACTTGAGTTTTTTTTTTTTAGCAAATATTTGATTTATATTATAATTATATTTGATCTCATACCATATTATAAAACACTACGTGCTTAATTATGAAGCTCAATAAACAACTCCTATTATTGTGAATAGTTAAATAAATAAAAAAATTGTATATTGAGGCTGTTAGTTTCATGCAAAATAAAAACTGTGATAGACCGTAATTTTTAAAAATTTATAATTTTAAATTATTTTCTATCCTTTTTTTTTTTTTTATTTATACGTCTAGCTGAAATTTAAATACATATTAATCTGAGAGATTTTTTTTTTAAGTAAATCACACACACGCATACGCATATAAAGAGTAAAAAGAAGTTAAAAAGAAAATGTCACTATCTCGAGCAATGAGATTTTGGCCTTATAATTGCATTACGATTGAAATTCTATTATTATACCCTTGAATTCACAAATTAAATTCATCAAGAAAACCATAATTTACAAATCAAAATTTGAGCATTAGAAAAAGAAAACTCTAATTTTATCTCTCCCAACATTCAGAATTTCAATGCTAAAAGAAAGGATTTAACAAATGATAAGAACATATGAGACAAAAGAGAATGTCTTCACATAATGGCTATAGTAAATAAGCACGGGAGCACAAACCCACACACAAATCATCATTATTAACTCTAATATATTTATTTAATCAATACAATTAAACTAATAATCACTTTTTACTATACAAAAGTTGTTTAATTCCTAGTAAAATTAATAATTTAATCAATTAACCATTTCAAGATTCATTTAACAATAATGTGCTTTACTATAAATCCACCGCATGCTGTTTGTGCTTCTCTCTCTTTGTTTATTTTTATATGGGATGACAACTAAATGCTCATATAATTATAAATTTTTTTATTTCAAATTTCTACAGCAAGTACATATATGTATATTTAACATTTTTTCCAGTTAAATGCGCACAGTTAATAAATATATGGACAATTTTGTGAACCTTTTCATTAAAAATGTGCTCCATATTAGTAAATATTAGGATATGACAGCACATTTCTTCCAACAACTTAGTACAAAACGGGTAACAAAAATGTCAAACTCGTACATGAGTATACACTTACATATGACAGCTCATAATGGTTTAATTGTCTTAAAACTACAACTTCATTAACTCTTTATTGAACTTTTTTTTTTTTGATCCATCAGCACGTGCATGTCAATTATCAAAAGGGTAATATAAACTTTTTAACATAAGCACATTTTACAAACATACGGTACTTAAAAAATTTATCCAAATAAATAAAAACTGTAATTTTGTAATAGTTTATTATTAATGTCATGTCATATTAATCCAATTAACTCATTTCTGATTACTATATATATATATATTATATCCTAATTTTCCTTTTAACTGTAAATATATAGCTTTGATTCGTATATGTGATATGAAATATCTTGATTTTGGTCTTATTTTATTTGTCGATCGAACAAAATGTTTACACGGAAAGCAATTTTGACTGTGAACAAATAGAGTTATGTTTTATTTATTTTTTGTTGGTGGGGAGATACATAATGTAATGATGTATGTATTTAGCATATAATTATATAAATAAAATTATATATGGAGATTGGAGATAGAGAGAGGCTGCTTACGTCAATAGAAAGCATGCTTTTCAAGTGAGTTTGTCTTGGATTACATAAAAAATAACAAAAAAGGAACATGCTTCAATTGCAAAATTAATATGATTAACAAGTCCTAATCCATCCATCATGCTCAATCACCTAGGCTAGGCCCTTTTCATTTTACACGGTTTCAATTCTTGCATACATCATAAAAATAAATAAATAAATCAATCCTTGCATACAAAAACAATTAAATAAATGAAAATCAGTAAGAAACCGGTAAATTCAAGAAAAATGTCAATAGTACTTGTAGCTAAACAAAAAATGATAATCTACACTGTATCCAAGCTAACAGGGTAGTCGTAATGGAGACATATGGGTGTGTTTGTTTATAAAAATGGAAAGTTTGTAAATACAAATCAGAGTTTTGTGTTTATTAAATAGTATTATTTTTTTAAATTTCATTAAATAGCATATATATTAAAATTGAAAAAATTAAGACTATTCCGGTTGACTACAACCCACAGCTCCACACACTGCCTGATTTTAATTTTGAGTGGACTCCGATTCACTAAATCCACATAACTACGATACTTTTTAATTTTTTACTGTACGATTTTTTTTTTTTGAAAAAATTACAATTTTCTTTCTGTATTTTTATATATTTATTGTTTTTTCCTGTATTTTTAAATGAATTATTTTCTTCTTCTTTTTTAACAAAATTAAACTAAAATTTTTTTTTATTTATTTTTCTGTTAATTTAACTATAAAAAGATCAATATATAATTTTACACAACATTTTAAATACTTTAAAATATGAAGGACTATTTGGCAACTTTTGCCAAAACTTCATCTTCTTTCTTGGCTAACCGCTGCTGCTACGTTAACGTGATTTGTATTGGATTGTAATTATTAAGGAAAATACTATATATTTATTGGATTTTTCTTTCTATTTATGCCAATGAAGAAAATTAAAGATTTAATATTGAATTATATAGGATTATCGAATATAGAGGAGAGCGAGATAACCAATTCGAGGTCTGATTTCAGTTTTTATTTTGAGAAAAGTATAAACTTGAGAAATAATAATTGATATGATTTGTTATTTGTAATTGAGATATTGATTGTTTCTTGGATCAGTACTGAAACAATCAATCATTCTAATTCGCTTATTCTGCTAAACGAGCCGAGCTCGAGTTCCATAATCAAGCTCGTTTAGCAAATAAGACGAGCTCGAGCTTACTTCACTTGTTCGCAAACTGTTTCACGAACAGTATCGTTTAAGTGTTCGCATACATGTTCGCGAACATGTTCGTCATATGTATAGTTTAGGGTGTTCACGAATATGTTCATGAGCCAAGCTCATGAGCTTTCAAACCGAGCTCGAAACGAGCTTTCAAATCGAACTCAAAACGAGCTTTCAAACCAAGTTAACGAGCCGAGCTTGTACATGTTCGAAACAAACTCAAGTCGAGCTTTTGAACCGAGCTCTGAATAAGCTAACGAGCCAAGCCTGAACATCTTAAAAATTAAACAAGCCGAGCTCAAACATGTTCGAAATGAAGTCGAGCCGAACTCGAGTCTACATAATCCTTAACAAGTCGAGCTAGAACAACATGCTGTTCAGCTCAGCTCGTTTAAAACCTTAATATGATCTTCATGCAGTTTATATAAGAGTATATATATTAGCATATATGATCCATATATACTGATATATATGCTCTTTATTGTTGTATATATAATTTACATATATTGACATAAGTGAACTTATACCGGTATATATGAATCATATATATCGGTATATATACTGTCAGATAAAAAAACTAGGGGTTCACTCTTCTCAAGCCTCTACACTAACACTACCATTTGCATGACTTTCGATCGATGATCTATTGAAATCGTAAATATCAGCGACGATACATGTTGAAAAATCAACCCACCAAAAATCCTAACGAGCAACAGAAAGAAGAAGAAGAAGAAGAAGAAGGGAAAAAAAGAAACCAACAGTTGGCGGTCTGGTAAAAGAAGAAGAAGAAGCCATGAGAGAAAGCAGTTGCATGGTGAAGAAACCATGAGTGATAGTGTGAGGATTTTTAGGCTTTTTTAAAGAAATCAAAATTAAACTTTAATTAATTAAGATTTTAATAATTAAGTATTTTTTAACGCAAAAGCAATTATGTTCATTAATTTCTGAAAATATATATCATTTTATTTTTTAAACTCATACTAAATAATATTTTATGTCATCTTTCTTTAATTAATTTATGAAAAATATGCTTTTTAGTTGATTGCAAAATTTAAAAGTTGCTGCTACTTAATTATTTCTTAACAAAACGCAAATACATATTTATACCCCTAACATTTATCACTTTTTCTTAGCGATACCCTATCATTTAAAAGTGACCTATTAGACACCTTTCGTTTTCTATTCTAATCTATTAGACATTTCAATTAGTTGGCTCTGACTCCGTACAACTGATCAAAGATGGTCATAAAATAAAACAAGAGATGTCCAATAGATCATAAAATAAATTGATAGGTGTCTAGTAGATCAGAAAATGAAACTCGAAATGTCTAATAAATGGTTTGTAAAAATTAAGGTGCTACTAAAAAAAAGTCAAAAATTAGAGACCCCTTAACAAAATCATATGTAACAAAAGTTATTTAATTTAATGTTCCTATTAAATTAATTATTATTTATAGAATAATAAACAGAGATAGAGTTCACATCTATATTTTTGCACTCTTTCTTAATGTTAGTAATCACTTATCTCTTTCTGAAAAGTCTCACCATCTTGGGTTTAGTAATCCACTCACAAGACAAGCCTATAATATTAATAAAATGACATTTTACTTCTATTATTATTATTATTTAATCAGTCGATGTTATTTGGTTATTAATACATTATATATTTAAGAGAGACAGGACGAATTAATATTGTGAACTTAAAAATAAAACAAATTTTTTATATTTAAAGTTTTTATTAATTTAATTTTCAATACACATCCTAAATTACGATTTGAAAAATTTTCAAACCAAATACCAAATTCATTACATTTTGAAAACAATTATTTCAGAATTTTTTTTGAGTTATACATCACTTCTAGGAGCTTGTTAACAAATTTGATAATAAAAATAGAATATGAGTATTGATAAAATGGAACCATATGCAATTTAATGTACTGTTAAAAATTTTCAATTACGATTCTTATATCCGATTATGGTTTTAGTAAGAAACCAGAATCAAATCCGCATTTAAAAATATTACGATTCTAATTTCAGTTCGATTCCTTTAAAATGGTTTTTATCTATTACAGTTCCAATTGGATCCGCAACTCCGAGAATCATGCACTGTAGACATGGTCATTGGGCCGGGCCAGACCGGTTATGGACCTCGGTCCGCCGGTCCACAGTTAAGGGGGAAATTGAACCTTAACCAGTCTGCCGGGCCATCGAACCGTCGACGTTTCGGTCGGTTATTTTATTTTATTTTAATTTTTATTTAAAAAAATAGTTAATCGGCGATTTGAAACTACAGTTCGTCGACAGTTCCGGTTCAATACGGTTCACGGTTCGAAAATGGCTTGAACTTTAACCGGAGTGTCTTTCTAACAATTGCAGTTACGGTTTGACGTCGGACCGAAACCAGCGGCCCTTGGCCATGTCTAATGCACAACCCAACCAAGTAATAAATAAAGATATTGGAGTAGGTTTTTTTTTTTAATTTTTATAAACTTATATAAATTAATTATTTATTTAATATGCATGAAATGTAATACGAAACAGTGGATAAAAAAAAAAGTAAATTTTTTTTGAATTATACTTTTGTTTCAAAATGTGAATGCATTATTGTAAATGAATTTATGGAGTTGGATTTTATTATTATTATTATTATTATTATTATTATTATAGTAAAACATGTTAAGTTGAGAGTAAAGGATAGATTAGGGCTTTTACATACTGAGAAAAACAGAACATCAATCAGTCGACTATGTTGCCATCTATCACAGCAGCTTGGCATCTAATACCACCTGTCACTGACAAACCTTGTTTATCGGGCTCTCCATTTTTTTTTCCTCCTGCCTTTTCTAGTCCATAACCATCAAACATTTTTCTCGGGAAAGTCGGAGAAGAGCAAAAAAAGAAAATCAAAGTTAAAAAAGGTAGTGGCTGTCACTAGATGCTTAGAAGAGGCTATTTGTTAGTCTCAGCATGTTAAACCCAAACTTGGATTGGAAGGATAAAATAGTTTTTTTTTTTCCCCTACATTTCAAAACATTACCACATCAATAAGATTCCTTATTTTTTTTTAGCATTTTATAATTTTGTATTAGCATATTATTATGTTTGCAAAATATTTCACTTTTTATACAATAAAGTATAAATTTACTCTTTTCTCATTTTTATCCTTCATTTTTTATTAAATATTAAAATTTTAAAATATAAAATAAACTTATTTCTCAATCAACCCTTAATTAATTAAGGTAGAATAAAACGGAGGGAGTAATTCACATTTCTAATTAAGATTAAGTTGAAATTTAAAAAATTAATAATGCAATCCTTATATTTAAAAAAAAACAAAAAAGACGGATATGGGTGCTAGAGTTCCGTGGCTAAGTCCAAGTTGAGGATTGAAGAAGAAAGTAGAACGAACAAAAAAATGATTTAGGTTTTCTCTTTACTTTTTTCTAATAATAATAATAATACCAATAATAATAATTATTATTATTATTATTTTGTATTTTGGTACTGCTCCTATAATAAAATTACAAATTAAAATCGGGGTTGAAAATTTCAACTCTTAAATTGGAGTAGAACACGTGAACATAACAGTTTTGTTAGTTATGCATATAATGTGATGGATTGTTCTAATAACATTTGGGGGGAAATCACAACATATAACTATTAAAATTTTCGAAATCAATTAATTAATTAATTATTGGACCAATTAATGGTTAGAGGTCACTATTATGTGTTATAATAAATATCTTGAACAAAATAATACCTATGTTCCATTCAAATAGGTAAAACTACCATTTGCACAATAATTAATGAATTAGTTTAATTGAAAAATTTTTCCACTAAACTTCTTATTTTACCTTAAGACAATAATAATACACTGCATTGAAAAAAGAAAATGTGTAAAAATGGCTTTTATATTTTTAAGACAATAATATTATTAGGCTTATTTTGAAATTATTTCTATCAAAATGCTTTTAATAACAGCCAAATAATTCAAAATTTTCATTAATTAAAAATCTGACTAAATTTAAAATTTTTTCCAGTTATAAATATTCTAGTCACAATATACAAAATTCAAAATTTTCAATATTGTTGTCCTATCAAATTCTGACATGACTATTGTTTATAAATAGTTAACATTCTTCTAATCTATATTGTCAACACCTTTGAAAGTATTCATTCAGACTCTTTGAATTAATCTATATTATTTAATTTAGACATTTATATTTGTAAATCGGAAATAATTAGATAGATTGAGTTTTAGGATTTTTGATCGGGAAAACAATAGGTTGAGGTTGTAATTTTTTATTTTAAAGAGTTGTGTCCTTTAAAACCTTTGATTGATAGAAGAAACAATAGGTTGAGGTTGTAATTTTTGTTTAACAAAAACTGTGGCTTGTTTTGTTTAAATGACAATAATTATTTGAATTCCGAAATTATAACCAAATGTATGAAATTGTCAAACCTTCTTATTGGAATTTGATGCAATTTATTTGTTTTTTCATACAGCCTTTTTATCTTTCTAACTGAATTTATGTTAGTTATATAAAAAGGTGGGTAAAGGTAGAATAGTCTTTATACTCTTAGATAGATTTCCAAAATTTCTTTTTTTAGAAATTTTTCTTATGTAAATAGAACACCCAAATTGATAATTTTTTCTATCTAAATCAAATGGAGGGAGTAAATCATTTATTAAAATTAGAGTTTCCCAAATTTAAATTAGATAAATAAAAATGTATTCCGTTGGATTTATATAGACAGAAATTTTTTTTTAACACAACTTAATGAATTGTTTTTAATATATTCATACTAAGTTAATACATAAATTAATTTATTTTGTAGTATATATAGTTAATGTGTTAATTAATTTTTATAAAACACAATATAATAAATTTATCATTTCTTTTTTTACTAAATGGAACTTTTCCATGTAAATTGAATACTAAATTTAGAAATTTTATCTAGGTAAATTGAACGGTGGTTAGAATTTATTTAATTAGAAAATAAAAATGAATTTAGTTAAATGATATAAAATAAAATAAAAATATAATGAACATGAACAATTTTATCTTTTTGTTGTAACAAATTTTTTTATTTTAAAAAAAAACATAACCTTTAATTTCAAATAAATAGAGATGTGATATATATATATATATATAGAGAGAGAGAGAGAGAGATATATGATATATAATCTTAAAAAGGAAAAGAAAAAATTGTTTATTTTTCTTAAATGTTTTTAGTTACTATACTAGACTGACAGAAAGAAAATTTAAATTATTGTTTAATTAGAATAACCGCGGATGAACCATTAAAACCGCACGGTAAATAGAGTTATTTGTTTGTTAATAGTATAGTTAAAAAAAAAGAATTAAATAAGGAGTAGTAGTAAGCAGTAAGCGAGCGAGAAAGAGAGAGAGATATGATATATAATCTTAAAAAGTAAAAGAAAAAATTGTTTATTTTTCTTAAATGTTTTTACCGCAAGGTAAATAAAGTTATTTGTTTGTTAATAGTATGGTTAAAAAAAAAAAAATTAAGTAAGGAGTAGTAGTAAGCAGTAAGCGAGGTGACTGACAAGCAACGGGCAATGAGCAGAAGGTTCTAACGCCCGCACTTATCAGGCAGCATGTGAGGTGACCGGGAAATGAGACAGCAGGTTATAAAAATAAAAATAAAACATTTGTAGGACCAAATCCCAATTTGTAGGACCCAATAAAAATAAAATATTTGCCACCTCATTTAATCAATTGAAATACAAATGAATGGCTTTGCTCGGGAAACAAGCCATCTATATGTGGACCCGCAAGTGTTAGCTTTTTGCCATGTGTTAATTTTGAAGAGTAAAATGGGATGGTATTTTATTTACGCTGATTGTCCTATTTCCAGTCCCAATGGTCTGAAAACCTCTATAGCCCATTTTTTCCTCTGCAGTTATGTACCCTGGTCTGGTCTGATTTATACCCCACATTTTACCTCGATAAGGCCCACGCTGCACGCCCTACCTTTTTTCTTTTACTCTTATCCCAATCTCTACACTTTTGCGCGTGAATTCTTTCACCAAAATTCTACAAAATTCAATTTTTGTCCTTATATTTATTTCTTTCTACTGTTTAATGGATTACTTAATAAAAAAAATAAAATAAGATCACTAAAACTCGCTAATCAGCAACTCAAATTATGATTTACATTTAAAAATAAAATATTCATTTTTATATAATTTATTAAACAATAAAGGTAAATATCTCAAATTCACAATTTTTTTATTTTATTATTATAATTGATAAAAATTATTGAAAATATTCAATATTTTTATTGGAGATATAAATATTTTAGTAGGGGTAGTTTAGTAGTAGTTTGTGGCAAGTTTATAATTACCTAATAGGACACTTATGCTAATAAAATTTTTGAGAGAGTTTTGTCCGATTTAGAATTTAGAATTTTATTATAGTATTACAGTATAAGTTGCTTTCTCTCTCCCGACATTATTAAGTAAATTAGTAATGTTTTTAAGTGTAAATGGAAAAATTTGTTTATATTTACGAAGTTGCCCCTTTCAACTCTTATATCTCACTTTTATACTACTAATAAAAATGATTAATGATGTTAGTTAGTTCGGTATGAAATTTTATGATGAGCTAAAAGTTATTTTGTCTTTTTAAATTTATTTGAATTGTTTTTTTTTTTCATAGTTAATACAACGCTTTTATTATTATTATATTTACTCCATTTGTGTATTTTCAAATTTTAGTTTAATTATTAATATAGAATGTGGAATTTACAATTTTTATTTATACATCTGAAAAGTTCAATGCAAATATTTTTTTTAGTTTATTAAAAATATTTAAATTTAAATTTCTTAAAATTTATTTTTAAAAATTATGAATTTTAAATATAGATATTTTAATTTCAATGTATTTTCATATAATATATAAAATCAAATTTAAACTATAACATATTTTTATTCACATTTAACTGTATATTATTATTTGTTTATTTTTATTAAATTATTATTAAACAATAATATTATTTATCATATAAAATATATATCTGATTTTCTACGTACCAATTTGGACACCGGAACAAAAATTTTGGCGGAGTGACTATTATACATCTAACATTTAAAAAAACTCAAGTTAATTGAAATTTTCTAAAAAGGAAAACTCTTATTATTTTTTTAAAAAATTTAAATGTAAAATATTAAATTTTAAAAAAAAAATTGCAAGTGAGGTATTTTTTTAGAACATCGGATGCATATTAATTAAGTAATTACTAATTACTAAACTTTTTTTTTTTTAAAAAAATGTGGTAAAAAAATAACTCATAATATATTTTGACCAAGGGTAGACAAATTGAGTATTTGCTCCTATAAAAAAAATAATTAATTAACCAACAATGGATTATGGAGGACTTGCAATTAGTATGCAATTATAGCTTTTTTTTCTTTATTTTAAGGCCTCGAAATATAGGAAAAGGCGCGTGTATTATCACCTCACCTCCACATTTCTACTCAGAAGCATTAAATTCCAAACTTGAGAGGAATCTGAAAGTGTGAGTAAGTGTTGAGTTCTAATCCAAGAAGAAGCCTTTAAATACATGTCACCCTAACTTCTTCTTCTCACTAAAAAAAACCCTAAAACCTCAAAAATTTTACAGTGACACCAAAGCTATAGAATCCATCAGCCAAAACGGGTCTTCCTGTGTGGATGCTTGGGTTGGGTGCGGATCGGTTACGGACCGATATGAACCGTTTACTTGCATTACTCTTCCATCAGGTGATCATCACCCGCTTTCATCTTTCTTCTTTGATTATCATTATTATTAGAGCCTAATTAGTATTATAATTAATGGGTTTTTTGTTAGGGAGTTTTGGATGAGCAGTTCTTGCAATTACAACAACTTCAAGATGAAAACTCTCCGAATTTCGTATCGGAAGTTGTCAATATTTACTTCCATGAATCCGAAAAGCTCTTGAGAAATCTCAGAGGATTACTGTAATTAATTACTTTAATTAATTCTTTATCAGATTATGTCCTTTTCTTCTTTTTATTTTCACATGTACTCATATACATGCGTGCACAAAAAAGTTGATTTTCAGCTTAATTTCGGTTGTTTTTCACCTCTCCTTTGTTCTTCAATTTGCACGCGCACAAAGCACAAATTTTGACTTTTTGCTAGCTATTTTTTTTCCCTTTAAACAAAAAACTTTATTTACGT
This sequence comes from Croton setiger, assembly GCA_948099555.1. Taxonomy (NCBI): domain Eukaryota; kingdom Viridiplantae; phylum Streptophyta; class Magnoliopsida; order Malpighiales; family Euphorbiaceae; genus Croton; species Croton setiger. The sequence continues at coordinate 4,324 of CANUEY010006389.1, read as the reverse complement.
TAAAACTAAACAAGTTTAAAATTTTTCTAAAATTTAATTAATAAGTGATTGAATGTAATTACAGGATGGATAGAGAATTTTCAGATTACAAGAAAATGGGTATGCATTTGAATCAGTTCATGGGAAGTAGCTCTAGTATTGGTGCTAAAAGAGTTAGAAATGTTTGCGTTGCATTTCGTGCCGCTGCTGAGAAAAACAACCGTGCAGGGTATATTCTTTTTTTACATATTTTTTGAATTCATTATAATAAAAACATGTTAAAAAAATTTGAACTTTCAGGTGTTTGAGAGCTCTGGAGTTGCTAGAACATGAGTATTGTTATCTAAAAAACAAGTTGCATGAACTGTTCCAAGTAAGTTTCTTCATCAATAATATAAAATCCATATATTTCTAATGTACATTTTCTTCTTGTTTCTGTTTCTTGGTGTACAAGTCCAACATTAATATTTAAGTAACCACTTGATTTATTAGTGACTTTTACTTGTTCACCATAAATGCACAGCTTGAACAGCAGAGATTGTTGGCAGCTGGTGTGAGATACCCAATGCAGAATTGAATAGAAAGAAAGAAAGAAAGAAACTGTACCCATTTTTACTACAACAAGTACCATTTTTCATCTGGGATTTTGCTAAAATCCAAGCTAACCCTATAAAGGCTATATATATATATATAAGTATGAGCTGTTATACATATATATAGCTAATGTTAGTACTTGTCTTATCTCATTAATATTGTAGAGTTAATTTAATTCTCTCCCTCTTTTTTTTTTCTTGAAGTTTTGTAACGTTTGGAAAAAATGAAATGTAGTGGAAGATTTTCCAGTTGTTTATTGTTGCTCGAAGATCAGTTTTTTTTTCTGCTTTTTACTTTTGGTTTAATCAGCTTTTATAGTAGGTGTGTAAATCAGTGCATCTCTTTTATGGAAGTGTCACTCTTTCACAGCTGTGATCTGTTCTTATAAAACTTCAACTGTCTTAATCAATCACAGTCGGAGTTGCTCGAGGAAAATATTTTCTCTAAACTTTACTAATACAGGACGCAACTTCAATATCTGATTCTGCAATTCTTGCTTCTTTTTTCTGCCAAAAACCTGAATGTGGTTTACATGTTGAATGTTTTCATGCCAAAACTAAAGTTTATATATGTTTAACTCCACATATAACTTTGGTAAAAAAAAAAAAAAAAAAACTCTATATATAACTAATATTGTGACTGACTATATTCATATCCAATTACCCTAATCATATAAACATATCATTAAATTTAACTTAGATTTATATCACCATATATTATGTAAACCAGATTATGTATTTTTCAAGTTTTTGCCATCTAATTTTCATTAAATTTCTCATATGATTAGCCAACTCTCTATGATTAACCAACTTCATAGTGTAATTTCTATTTTTAGGCGGTTTAAACTTAAATAACCACTAAATTTAACCACATTTTAAAAAAACCACTTCCAAAACTTCTACACCGTATTTTTTAAGAATAAATATAGACAATTTTTTAATTATAAACAAACTATAAAAATATTATAAACATGCCGTAAACAATATATAAATACAAACAACTGTGACTTTTTTAAAAGTTAAAAACTAAAATATGAAATTTTTAAGAATAAAAATCAATTCTTTTAACTAAAAATATAATTAATCTAAAAGTTATTTTTGGATTTAAAAACTGAAAATTTCTAATAGAAATGTAAAGCCTGATGTGGTGACTATGGTAAGTATGGTATCGGCTATTTCTGACTTGGGATTATTGGAATTGTGTAGTTGGGTTGATTATATTTCTAGGAATAACTTGGTACTGACTGTATCATTAGGTACTGCATTGATTAATATGTATTCTAGATGTGGATCTGTTGATGATTCTATCAGAGTGTTTAATAAAATGCTTGAAAGAAATGTGATAACTTGGTCTGCTCTGATCAATGGGCTTGGAGTGCATGGACGTAGTAAGGAGGCACTTAGGATGCTCTATGAAATGAAGAAAACTAATTTGCGTCCTGATCATATTACAATTAACGATGTTTTAGTTGCTTGTAGCCATGGCGGTCTTGTTGATGATGGCTGGGATGTTTTTAATAGTATTAGAAATGAATATGGTATCGAACCTACAATTGAGCATTGTGGGTGTATGGTTGATCTGCTAGGCCGTGCAAGAAGACTAAAAGAGGCTTTGAATTTATTGAAAGAATGCCTCTTAAACCGAATGCCATCATTTGGAGGACTTTGCTTGGAGCTTGTGTAAATCATAAGAATCTTGAATTAGCTAAGGAAGTGAAAGGAAAGATCTTTGAGTTAGTTTCTCATCATGACGGTGACTATGTGCTTTTATCAAATGCTTATGGGGAAGTGGGTAGATATTCGGAAAAAGCTAACATTAGAAGTTCAATGAAAAATAAGAGGATTAACAAGAAGCCGGGATATTGTATGCTTATTGTGGAGGAGGAGATTCATGAATTCGTATGTGGGTATAATTCTCATCCTAAATCAGAAGAAATTAGAAAATTTTTGGTTCGGTTAATTGATAGTTTCCATGTTGAAGGTTATGCACCCTATACTGCTAATGTGTTCCATGACATTGAAGAGGAGGAGAAAGAGCATAGTCTTAGCTACCACAGTGAAAAGTTAGCAGTTGCTTTCACTCTGATTAGCTTTAAGGATATGAGAACTATAAGAATCATGAAGAACATTCGATTTTTCATGATTGTCATTCCTTAATGAAGCATGTTTCCAGCAACTTCGATAAAGAAATTAATGTAGGGATCGGAACAAGTTCCATCATTTCACTAATGGAAGGTGTTCTTGCCTTGATTATTGCTGAGAAATGCTCAACTTCTGCTCTTTTGACATTTCTATTATTATGAAATGAATTAAAATTAGCATTTTTTATGTATCAGAAAGGAAATAATTGGGAAAAAAGGGAGGTATTTTAGAATACCTCTTTCTTTTCTTCATCTCTTCTCCTTCTTACCAACCCTCGAACCTTGGAAGTTTGTGGTAAGACACAAAGCACCTTACCACCAAGGCAACTTTAGAGGGAGGTGCGAAATGTCAACATATTATCATAATCAACAACATATGGCTGACCGGCGATTCCGGAAAAACTTAAGAGGTTGTTTTTGGATTTTCACTTTTCAATTGAGACTAGAGAGAGTAGGAAACTCGACTTTGAAATTCGATAAAAGATATAAATTTTGGTTCTTCAATTTTAGTTCTATGTTTCTTTTTAGAATGAAATTTTAGTTATATTAGATGATTGAATGTTGTTTTATCGACATAGCATAATACAAAGTTATATAAATAGTATATATATATATTTGTATTTGGAAAAATATATGTAAAAATTATGAAAAAACTTCCAAATACGACGAAAATGGATGAACGCAGGAAAAGTAAAGGCAATTGAAATGGGAGATGGGAAGAAGGTGGATTAACAGTTGAACTAATTTTTGGTTTGACGTTGTTAGGAGGATGGATTGGGAAATCTAAGACGGTGGTGGATAATTTGCAATTTGACTTGTTTGATTTGGTTAATCACCAACATATACTTATTACTAACTATTTTCAAACTAATTTATTCAACTTTTAATATCCTAAGTTAATTAAAATATACACTAAGAATAATGTAAAAAATATTACTATTATAAAGAATCAAAACATAAGATGTATTTTGCAAAATAAAGTTATAATTCAAAGGGACAATCAAGTGTGATATATTTTCAAATTATTAAAATTAATAGTACACTCGTGCGTTATGTGATATTATATGAATGAACAATTTATTTTGACTCGCAAATATTTTGATAGAATATGGTATTTTATTTCTCCTCTCATTTTTTTAAAATATACCACTTTTATTTTATTTTTAATTTTAAAATTAAAGATAGTTAATAAATTTTTTCATTTTGTAGCATAAAATAGTGAATATGATTAGATAATTTTTTTATTTTCAATTATTGTCCAATTTATTTTGTGTTATTATGAGGGGTTAATTTTCTTGATAAAGAAAAAAATATATGAATTAATGGTTTATTTTATGTACATATTTAAAATATTAAACAGTGTTAATCGATTATCTATGGGTTTATTATTTATAACGCTTAAAAACAAATTGAAGAATTTTAATTTTTTTAATTATGATATGTGTATAAATAAATAAAGGAATATTATAAGACATATAAAATAAAAATTCATAGTAATGTTTACTATTATGGCACAATTACTTTAACAAAAACTAATGAAGAAATTGCCATATATCTAATATTATGCCATGTAAGTGAACACCCCTTAGTTGTTATCTATATAGATATAGA
>CANUEY010006362.1:0-11719 GCA_948099555.1 Croton setiger | reverse complement strand
TATGTGATTACATGATTATATGATTCGAGTGAAATAAATATATGTTATTACTACGTTATTGTTACCGGTAATGAAATCCGGTTATATGTTATTACAAGTATATGATTATATGAAGCATTACGATATGACAAGTATGATTTATAAGTACATGTTCACAGAACTTAAATATGGCCGTTGTGATTATCGTTACCAATGTTGCAGATTTCACGTTTGAGAAACTACGGTTTCCTTTATGATTTGATGGAAAGGCCTACTGGTCTAATATGTTATAGAAAGACCTACGGGTCCTATACAGTGCAGAATGCTCTGGTGAATACTGCATATTAAAGGTTGGTCTGCGAATCCCTTTATGACCGAAGATGTATACCGGTCTTACAGGTTGCTGGCCAGCTATGGTTACTGATATGCCGTGAAATTCCCGGGGCAACACTTGGTCGATAAATCACAACTAAAGAAAAAGGAATGATATGTCATTAGGCATTTTAAGATATGATTTGATATATATATAATTATATATGTATATATGTTATATACGACCTAATATTGAGCACTGTGTATATGTTCTTGATAGACTACCTTATTTGATAAATGATATTGCTTTGTTAGTACTTGTTGAATATATGGCTCACACAAATCGCACCATGTGTTTTCAGATATGCTGTTTGATATTGCTATGTTATGAAACAATGAAAATGATTTGGGATTATGTTATTTTGATAAGTTATAATCAACTGAATTACATGTCTGGTTTATATGCTATGTTTATATGTGTATATGATCATGTGTTGTCTAATATGGAAATTTAAAGTAACATAGATATTATAATATATTTGGTTATTTGGATAAGAGGAGTCCTAAGAGATAAATGCCTTTGTCAGGTTCTGATTAATATTTTTGCAATTCTGTTTTATTGATTTGTTTTTATTATATAGTTTGCACTTACTGAGTTCGCAACTCATTAAATTGTCTTTATATGATTTCAGGTTTTCTTTGGGACAACTGACAGTGTCAGTTCCATCGTCTTTCCTCTGGGTCGGTCAGCCGAAGCTTAGGATCTCTCTCTCACATTTGATCATTTGTATTATTTTATCATGTAGATTTTTGTCATATGTTCTGTTAATAAAGTTTTTGGGATAAATATGTCATTGGTTTGTAATAAAAGGATTGTATTATGTTATGTTTGATATTTGGTTTATGCTTTTGGTTATATGTATGTTTACGTTTGAATTGGACTTAGGTAAAAATGAGAATTTAAAATGTTATATATCTTATAAAAAGAAAATTTTCATGTTTTATGACATAAGAGTATACGTAGAGACTGTTACATATACTAATGCCATAAACATTTTAGCACCCTGTGAAAACTTTCCTTCTGCCAAATTTGTTACTAGATACCTAGACTTCTTCGTTTCATATTCCGGTTCATACCGTTTTGGTGGTATTCCCCGTGTAGACCTAGGCGGTAGCACATAAGGTCTCAGACTACTTGTCCGTTCATCTGTCTCCCCATGTTCCTCTTCTTCTCCTGTGTTAGTTTCAACCAAATACTCAGCAGAATCAATATTTTTTGTACTTACCTCAGGAGAACCAATCTCGGAAAGATCTGACATCGCACTGGCCTTTGGTGAGTGTACTAGGTCTGGAAGCGTCTCGATGGTCCCGCCAACTGACTCTTTCGGAACTGTTTCAAGATTCAACGGACTAGACACCAAACTTAGTTGATCACTTACATTCTCCCGCTGACAACTATTTTGGGTGGAAAAATAAAATTTTGTTTCAAGGAAATCATAATCCATCGTTGTATATAACCGTTTTGTAGACGGATGATAACAACAATAACCCATTTGATGAATTCCATATCCAACGAAAACATATTTAATAATACACGGATCAAGCTTAATTTGATCAGACTTAGGAATATGAACATAAACAGAACAACAAAAAACACGAGGTTTAAGACTTAGGGCAGAAGGAACAACCGTCTGTCGAGAAAGCTCCTGTAGAAGAGTTTTAAAACCAATCGGTTTGGTAGGAAGATGATTCAAAAGATAAAACGAGGTTACAACTGCTTCAGGCCAAAAAAAATGTGGGGACACGGGATTCAATCATGATTGACCGGGTCATTTCTAAGATAAGCCTATTTTTCCATTCAGCAATTCCATTCTGTTTTGGGGTGTGTGGACACGAGGTTTGACGAATCTGCCTCGATCCTTGAAAAAAAATTTCAATGTGGAATTAATAAACTCACCCCATTGTCAGATCTTCGAAGAATTTGTATTTTCTTATGGAATTAGTCTAAACCATATCATAGAAATCAATAAATTTGGAAGTAACTTCATATTTATTCTTAAGAAAATAAATCCATGTCATGCGTGAACAATCATCTATAAATAACACAAAATATTTAAATCCTGTATTATTTAAACAAGAACCATTATTCAGGGCAGGGCCGCACACATCAGAATGAACTAGTGAAAAAATTGACTCGATTCTAGTCTTTGACGGTTGATATGATTGTTACTCTTAGACAAAATACAAGTCTCACAAGGCAAATCTTGCTTATGGGAAAAATTTTAGGAAATAACATACGGAGGTAACCTAGCGATGGATGTCCTAAATGTCGATGTCATTGTCATTGTTGTCTGTCAACAGTTCCATGAGTCAGCGCTGCAGTTCCTTATTGAGTCACCTTATCTATATAGTACAGGCCTTCATGCTCAGTGCCACGCCCAATCAGCTTCTCCGACTGAATATCCTGCAGCAAGCAAAAATTTGGATACATTAGCACCGTACAATTTAATTCTCTAGTCACATGACTTATGGATAATAATTTGCATGACAATTTTGGAATATAAAGACAATTTTTCAGTCTAATATTTGGTGAAACTTTTACAGTCCCAGCTCCAAACACCATTGACCAATCACCATTGGCATTTTGAATTATGGTTCAAGTAGGTTTAGATCTTCCTACTAAATCTTTTCGTCATAATTCATAGTGTTTGTCGCACCTGAGTCCAGTATCCATTTATTTCTATCTTCAAATGGTTCATTAAATTGATTTGTTTTCAAATAGGTCTTGTTGGGCACTTCTGCATTAGATTCAAATTGATATAACCAATTATGGTCTGCATTATAAAGAGAGGGACTAGCGCTGTAATTTTCCCTCTCCTTATAACTTCCCTTACCTAGGGTTTAGCCATCCTCCAGACGGCCGCTTCCCTCTCCTGCTTCGTCTTCTGTTCTTCTTGTAACCACAGCCCCGATGCCTACCTTTCGGTTGCTCTCTGGTCCAGGCTATTCTTCCCTTCTCGCCTGCCTCTAATTGGGTCTCCACCCCTCTGGAAATCCAATCAAATAAAAAAAACTCCTGTCTACTGTGCCTAAATCTTCCACAGTGAGAGCATCTTAGCCCGTTTCTGTTTCCTCCGTTGCCGTCATGCAATGAAGATGCTCTACCCTGGTCTGAGCGTGGCTTGATGGCGAACCCTTATGGAGGATCTTCCGTTGCTACTGGAGATCTCCCTAGAGGCCTAACTCCTGTGGCCACCGGAGATCTGGCTGGCTGTTTAACGCTCAGACCAGCTCCCAAGCCTGAGGCCGACGCCGATGATGAATCGCCCTGAGGTATATGCTCTGACCCCATGACAAGTCTTTTGTCTCTCTCCGATCGAATAACTGCATATGCCTCCTCTGGGGTAGGTTTTGGATCTCCCTTCAAAGATCCCTCTTCTCTGCATCATACTCATCCCACACACCGGCAAGAAACTGGTACAGTTTTGATTCTGCCCTAATTTTGTTAGATTCTTTAATATCCCTACTGCCCTCCATAGGGTTTGGCTGTCTTGTTTCTATATCTCTCCAGTTTCTCTGGAGAATGCTAAAGTACTGTTCAATACTTTCTGCTCCTCTTTTCATGTTGTTTGCTTTGACTGCGAGATCAAATATCTGAACCCCATCGTTCTTCTTACTGTAGGTATTCCAGAGACCATTCCACAGGTCTCTGGCAGTTGGGTTTTTACAATAACTTGCCACAAATTCATGTTCCATGTTATCTAACATCCAGGAACAGACGATTAAGTCTGTCTGTTCCCATTGTGTGTACTCTTCTGTTCCTTTTTCAAGTGCAGGTGGAATTTCAGTAATATGGCTTAGCTTCCCTCTCCTCAAATGGCCATTCTCATCAGACGAGTCCAGAGGGAGTAATTGTTATGCCTTAATTTTTCATTAATTGATATTGGTTGTATTATTGATTGTGGTTTTGTTTGTGGTGACAGATTCTGGAGTAGAGCAGCCAGTTAAGCCGCCAATGTTCCTGTTGAGGCTGGTTCTTGGCTAGAGCTCACACTTTCATCAGAGTCTGCCATCTCAAGAACAGATGCTCTGGTAGATGATGAAGCTAAGATTATTCAATCAATGTTGATTGAAAAACCAGCTCTGATACCATGAAAAAATTCAAGAAAATAAGAAGAATTGGAAGGGAAAAAACGAAAATTGTCATTCAATTGATAATAATGTAATCTTTTACAAGGCTTTATATATATATATATATATATATATATGTTATAGGATTTCTGTATTGATTAGAACACTAGTTTAGGTAGGAAAATACTATTGTAATCCTTTTTGGATTATGTTACTACTATACTTAAATAAAAATAAACTAATTTTTTTCCTATTCAAACTCTGTTTTTCTTCAGAAGTCACCCATTACAGTTGAGAAACTTCAATTTTTTGGTGGTTCTCTTCATTTTTTGTCGCATTTCAGACCGGCCTAAGTATAGCAGACGTGATTCCAACCAGTTTATGTTGAAATCTATATGGTTGCCGTTGAATTGCGGTTGAAAAATTGGTTGTCTTGCTGGAAAATCATGGTCACCAAATTCCATCACCGGGAAAAACAGAGACTGCCAGAAAGTAGTTATATACTCATCACATATCCTATGCATACTTAATAGCAAAAATGGTGTTTTTTGCTTTATTTCTGATTGTTTGTTATAAAAAGCTTTAAATGTCTTTTTTTACATTATTTTCATGTTTTTGTAATTTTGACTAATATTTTATTTTTTTATCATCTTGTATATATCCTAAATTATAGTGGAAAGAAAGAAATGAAATTCCTTTTGAGAAAAGGTTGATTTTGATCTTTGAATTTATAGGTTACATGTATGACATTCTTAACTAAAACCATACATGTAGTTATTATAGACAAACATATTTATTTTTACAATTTTTATTGCATAAACATCATTTGAATAAATGATAAATAAAAAGTTTACTTATTTACTAACAAATTATATATATGAATATTGTTAAAAATTTAATTGGAAGTATATGAATAAATTTTATATATATGAATATTGTTAAAAATTTAATTGGAAGTATATGAATAAATTTAAGTTTTAGGACTTGTATACGTTCAACACACATAAAAAGGGGACTTTTTAAATATCAATGGCGCGAATAATTAAAAGGTGAAAATATAAATTTGATAAAAGGTAAAATTAGTCGGTTTCGATCGACAAAATAATTTATTTTTCACAACGACTTTGTAAATTTTGCTTTCTCTAACATTGTCGAAGTACCGGAGTTGGTACCGTTTGAGCCGCGAATATTTTCAGATCCAATTTTATGAATAATAATAATGGGTAATTACTTTTGACTTTTTCGTTGACTAACGCCGTTTCAAGAATGACTGAGTCTATTTTTTCAAAAGTTAGAAACCCGTTCATACAATTTTCAAAATAGAAAGACGTAGAACCCAAAAGTAATTACCCCTAATAATAATAATAATAATGGAAATATATATATATATATATTTTGACAGAAAGAAACAAAAAAAAAGAAAAGAAGCAAGAGGAGAAAATAGAAAGAAACAAAAAAAAAGGAGAGAGAAAATAAAAGAAAAAAAAGATCTTAAGTGAGACTCTGATGTCTGAGAATAGTAAAAACGAGGTACAAATAGAAAGAAAACAGAAACATTACAAAACAGATCAAGAGGCTAACAATCTACCCACGCCTTGAGCGGCATTGGCGGGCGAATGGGAACGGGTCATGAAAGGTTTGATATTTTTGTTGAGAGAGGAGATAGTTGACAGTGGAAGCATTGATCAAAAAACCATATGCATTTCTTCAACATATCGCATGTTTTTTCATATTTTGACTTACATTTCCTGAAACTATTACATCTGATTCGTCGTAGAGAGCACATTGCTGAAATTCCCCAATTTTCGATTATGTAAACAAAACACTTGCAGCTACTTTAAATTAATCACTTCTTCGTCAACACATACAACACTACTCTACAACTCCGATATTCAGGATGCCACAGTGACTGCCCCACGCGGCCAATCACAAAATCCTTCATTGCAGCCTCTAGGAAGTATTCAAGTACAGCATCATTCCGAAGTTCTCCAGACAAAAATATTGTTGTTTGGGTTCCGCATAGCTTGACTAATGTCTCCAACAAATCCAACACAGCTCCCTCGCTGTAGATCACATCTGACCCTACAAGGTAATCTGGTAAAGGTTCCACCAAGTCATGTTCAGGCTCATCTCCCCATGTATGCTCCTTCACAACTGCAGAGCCCTTAAGATTTGTATGTCGCAGATTGGCTTCGATATTCTTCTTCAGCAGTCTCAATCTATCCGGAAGATCAGTAAGCGCAACTTGAGCACCCAAAAGGGCTGCAATGCAGCCTACCAATCCACAGCCAGCACCTAACTCAACAACCTTCTTTCCTTGCAGATTAAGCATCTTGGATTCCACAGCATGTTCCAAGAACTTCCCCAGTATGACACCACTATCCCACATCACTGAACCAGTTACTCCAGGCGTGCCTAAGGAAGAAGGTGACTGAAGAATGGACAGAGAGTGGCCACAGGCATCAAGGGCAAGTTGGAGTGAGGATTGGGAGACCAAAGAGTTTGGTTTAGAAAGAGTGGGCTGTTGCATTCCCCAAAGCAACATTATTTCCTCCGCTGCAGATTCTTCATCGTCACTCAACAGCTTCACTTTCCCTCCATAAGACCCCATTTTGATCATCTCAGTCTCCTCTGTGCTTACCTCCATTTCTAATTCAGCCATGGCTCCTTCACCTGTATAAAATTACTTTTATTTTCAACTTCTTGACAATATAACCTATTATTATATGAAACTTATTTGTTTAGTAAATATTAAATTTAAAAAAAAAAGAAATTAAAAATCCAGTTGAACAGATATAAACTGTATACATCGATGTTAGCAACCAAATTCATCAAAGATAACAGTACAGCAGCACTTCCCATAATATTTATGTAGAGTATCATTAAAAATATTGATCAAACTTCTCTTCAGCATACCAATGGATAATAATACAGCAATATTTCATAATCCCATTAAATGATGTTACTAAAAGCATTAAAATTGTTGCATAAAGCAACAAGAACAAATCTCAATTCACACAATTGTTCATATATAGACAAACATTAAATTCTTAACCATTTTATACGAGTTAAAACATGGAGAATGATATGAGACTGCAAGAAATATGGCCAAAATCCACCAATTCTGAGGGTCTACCACAAGACAATCATAGGAAGCAAGATTGTTCCATTCTGGTTACTTGAGGATATTAAGTTAAGAGAAAGTTGCAAATCATCAGGGTAACGTTTACCAGATCTAAATAAGAGTTTCTAAACAGAATATGGGCATTCTGATGAAATTTTGCCACTGTGCAGCATATATAATCATTCTATTGCTGGATTGATTCCGAACTCATGTTTATAGTCCTTCAACCAAATATTCCTTCCTACTGCACAATGGCTCTTCCTGCCCACAGTGGATCTGATTCCGGATCAACACTGCTTATATCCCTGCACAGATCACTAGTTACCCAAACAACATAAATATCCAAATTACCACTCAAGTTGAAACATCAATTTCATAAATAAGAAGCAATTCATCTACCTAATTTGTCTGGTGAGAGTATTGTTCGGAATTCAACATTAAATCGTTACAAGGGAATCGTCCATTTGAATATTATTAAGGAGACGTTTAAAGAGTGGGTTAACTTTTAACTGAATAACCATTTTTCACTTTTCGAGAGGTAAAAATGTTAACCAAGTGAACATAGATCAACAAGAGATTAAAATATAAAAAAAAAAAAAAAAAAAAAAAACTTTTACATGTTCGTTTTTTTTCAATTATTCTAGAATTAAGTTTATGTTAAAAGTTACTCTCGTAAGAAGTAACATTTAAACCATTCATTTGTTAAACCCGTACTAAACCCTTAGCCTATACCTGAGGAAGGGGTTGCAGAAGTAACCAACAACCAAAATTACAAATGTAAAAAATTTCTGATCAAACATTGCAGACAAGAATATTGAGCAGCTATCAAAACTTCAGGAATAAGAATGGTGTAAGAGTTATGCAGTCAGAGGAAATGCAGGTCTCTTGAATCATCATTGGAGCTATATTTAGGTGGAATTCATCTCATTTTAATTAAAAAAGGAAATCTTTCGCAGTCACTCAATCTAGAAACTATGCCCAAAAATTAAAAATACCCATCAGTTGTTGCTATCAGATAAGATTGATAATAACGAATTCTATTTCATATAATCCATTAACAAACTGGACATCAAAGCCCTTGCGCAATATCAAAATCATCATCATCTAGCAGCATTAGCAACCAAAATCCTATAATGCTTAACAAAATCCAAAAGCAAAAGCAATCAATCTATTTACATTTCAAAGAACAATTAAAAAATAATCCTAATTGATGTTGCTTTAAATACACTATGAAACAAAAAATAAAACATAAAAGATAACATGAAACAATCTTACCCATTTGAGGACGACTTCGAGAAGGTAGATTGCTGTGGCACTTGGGAGTGTACAGAGGAAGAATGCGAAATATATAGCAGCACTTGAACCTTAGAACCCTAGAACTAGGACTAGCGAAGAGGACTGGGCTTTTTTATTTCTCAGATTTTGGGCTTCAAAGCCCAGTTAATAGTTTATCTACTGCACCAGTACCTTCTACAATGCCCCAGAAGAAGATGATAAGATACAAGAGATCACAGAACCTTCTGGATTCTATTCCATCGCAAAATCCAACTATAAAATTAGCCCATTTCTTCTCTTGGAATCTGCACTAAACACAGTGAGGCAGAGGACTCGATCAAGTTTTGTAGATAAAAATGGCTGATGGCTTTTTTGGGTACCCTTTTAGGCGCCTATTTCTGAACCCTCCAATTTTCCGAGAAGTTTCTGGATCATCGGCTCTTATGGATTGGCTTGAAACTCCTTCTTCTCATATCTTCAAAGTCAACGTTCCAGGTACGGATGCTCTACTTCTCTGAATCTTGCTCCGTTGATTCATTTCATTGAATTGAAGTTGATTTGTGAATTCGAATTTTGATGATGGGCGAGTAATAGGGTATAATAAAGAGGAAATAAAAGTTCAAGTGGAGGAAGGGAACATTTTACAAATAAAGGCAGAAGTAGGGAAAGAAGAGAGCCATGGAAAGGACACAATTTGGCATGTAGCAGAGAGAGGAACAGGGAAGAGAAATTTTTGTAGAGAAATAGAATTGCCAGATAATGTGAAGGTGGATCATATTAAGGCACAGGTTGAAAATGGAGTTCTTACTATTGTGGTACCAAAGGATACAAATCCTAAGCCATCTAGAGTCAGAAATATCAATATTAGTAGCAAACTGTGAGAATAAATTGCCACCTTATTATGAATGTATGTATACATATACAAAGAACCTTTTAAAAAGAAATCTTGTATTTGACAAATCTCAGAAAGGGTTTGAAATAACAGAAATAAAGCCTGGGCTTTTGGTTATTTAACATCCTTTTACCAAAAAAAAAAAAAAAAAGCAAATTGATTTGCTGACTTATTTATAAGACCAAAATGAATATTATCAAAATATGATAATTCAAAAATGTTAGAATTAATTAAGAGTGGAGATTTATTTATTTATTGATAGAAGAGCTTAATTAGAACTTGACAATTGGGGTTGATAATTGTAGCCAACTGAGTGCTTCATGAAAACAAACTGCCTGACCTTATATGGGATCTGAAATTCCTGGAAATGTACAAATGCTATTTATTTAGAATTTCTTTTGTTGTTGGTTTTATTTATACAAAAATGGTAAATGGCGCAAATTGTGTAGAGATAAGCTGTCTATAATGCTCTCTAGTCAAAAATACAGAATTGAAACTCTTCTTTACTTCTCTCTCTAAACTCTGTAAAATGGTGTTTGTGAGCTGCTGGGCAGGTGTTCATCACCTTAGATCTCCATTTTTGTTTGTTTTGCTATGTAAATAAACACCGTAAATGAAGATTGTATACAAAGCTACTAGGAAAGGAATGTGTATCAGAAGCTAGGTTTGATGTTGGAATTTGGTTTCTTTTTCTGAAAATTCCATAGAATTAATTTGATATTATTTTGTTTGGATTTTTATGTTGTAATCTAATAAAACAATGAGTCTAGCTTATATGTTTTTTGATCATCTGGAAAGTATCCTCAACGTGTCTTGTATTTGCATTCACCAACTGCAAAACAAGCCACAACGAGTCAAACAGACAATGATTTTGTACTCTGATTCTAGTGCAACTGTTTTCCCTTCAGTTTTGTCCGTATAACAAGTTTTTACAATAATTACCTTTTTTTTACCAGGTAAATTTAATTTATAAATATATATATTTATATACTTATTTTATGCACTTATAGTAGTATGTAAATATAAATTTATATATCTATTTTATTTGTTCATATATATTGTAAAAAAAAATATTATATATATATATTTATGGTTAAACATATTTATAATTATTTATAATAATTAATTAATTAAAATATCAATTATATTTAAGAAATACTATTTTAATTAGTAATTAATTAAATTTAATTTTATCTGATAAGAAGTGTTATATAATTATTTATAAATTAAATTCAAATTATATTATATTCATTCATTATTAAGTAAATAAAAAATATTTGTTTTTTTTTTTTTTTGCCGCCTCAACAAAATATTGGCCAAATTGATACTGACGTGTGTAAGGTAGTATCCTATATTTCAATAGATTATGGTTGGGTTTACTTGCTAACAAAAATTTAATATTATAAATACCTCCAATAAAGTACACCATAATTGCTAAAGTGTACTTTAGGAATGGATTCAAGTTGCATAAGAGAAACAGTCTATAAACACGAGCCAGGCGACGGTGTTGAATCCTTAACCGAGGTGGTTTGCAGTTAACTGATGGCGGGCTGTCGACAGTTAAAAGGCGGTTCGGTAGGTTATTATTTTTTTTAATTTAAAGAAAAAAAAAAGTTAACTAACGGTTAGAATAACAGTTCGGACGGTTGGTTCGATACGGTTCACAGTTGGAAAATAGTTATGCTTGACCAAATCGTATCCTAATGGTTCCGGTTACGATAGAACGGTTCCGGTTTAACGATGGGCGGACCGAAACCGGCAGGCTAAACAGCTCAAACCGGCTCGTGACCATGTCTAAACCTATTTATAATTACTATATACTATATATACAAGATATAATTAGTATATATATAGTATAATAAAGATTAAACTATACTGTATAGTATAATGGTATATATTATACCATACTATATATATATATATATATATATATATATATATATATATATATATATATATATATATATATATATATATGTGTGTGTGTGTGTGTGGGGTATTAGTAT
>CANUEY010006252.1:0-12838 GCA_948099555.1 Croton setiger | reverse complement strand
TTGTCATATGGTTTGTAATCTATTAATAATGCTCATTATTAAAAGAATATATATATATATATATATATAATAGTAAATAAGGTATGGCATGACATATGTATGATGAAAATCATTGCATTACATGTAGCGGTTTTATATATTTTGATTATGTTTATAAGTCGCATGTTTTGTTATTAAAGTTTTAGGATAAATAGGTTATAGGTTTGTAATATATTATGTTTGATATTTGGTTTATGCTTTTGGTTATATGTATGTTAATGTTTGAATTGGACTTAGGTAAAAATGAGAATTTAATATAATTTCAAAAAAAAAAAGGGCATGTTTTATGACGTAAGTGTATAAGTAGAGGATGTTACATTTAGTCCTGTAGTTAAACCAGCTACTATTAGAGCTGTATTGTCTATTGCAGTGATGAATGGATGGAATTTGAGGCAGATGGACGTTAATAATGCCTTCCTAAATGGTGACTTAACTGAAACTGTTTTTATGGCACAACCTCCGGGATTCAAAGATCTGTCGAAACCCCACCATGTGTGCAGACTCAAAAAGGTTATCTATGGGATTAAACAAGCCCCACGAGCTTGGTACTGCCCTCAAAACTGCTATTCTTCAACTGTGTTTTCGAAACTCCAAGGCAGACTCTTCTCTCTTCATTTGTAGCCATGGCTCTACTCTTTGCTATCTCTTGGTGTATGTTGATGATCTCATCATCACAGGAAATAATCAATCTCTTGTGACTTCCATAATTAAAAGTTGAATGATAAGTTTTCTCTCAAGGATATGGGTTCCCTTCATTTTTTCTTGGGGATTGAAGTTATTCCTACCAGAGCAGGGTTATTTCTCTCACAACATAAATACATTCGTGAACTGTTAGATACTACAAGTATGAGTTGTGCGAAGGATGTCTCCACCCCTCTCTCCCCTACTCAAGCTCTTCAACTGATTGATGGCACAACTGCTGTGGACAGCTCTGTTTTTCGTCGAATCATTGGCAGTCTTCAATATCTGTCCTTGACACGTCCAGATATCTCATTTGCAGTAAACAAACTATCTCAATTTATGCATAAGCCAACTGCAAATCACTGGACAGCAACCAAACGGCTCCTCCGCTACTTAAAGCAAACCATTTTTTATGGTATTCAGATCCAAAGAGCTAGACCTTTTGTCCTAAGGACATACACTGATGCCGATTGGGCTGGCAATATGGATGACCGCACATCAACTTCTGCTTACATCAGCTTCTTGAGTCCTAATCCAATTTCTTGGGGCTCTAAGAAACAACGTGCAGTTGCAAGATCCTCAACTGAGGCTGAATAACGGGCACTAGCTAATGCAGCTTCCGAGACAATGTGGTTGTCTACACTTTTCAACGAACTTGAACTTCCATTCAAAGATTCTCCTCATCTGTTATGTGACAATATTGGAGCCACACACTTAAGTTTCAACCCAGTCAATCATTTGCGCATGAAGCACATTCAAATCGATCTTCACTTTGTGCTTGACTTAGTCCAAAAAGGAAGCCTTCAAGTCAGACATGTACACACTCAAGACCAGTTAGCTGATCTCCTCACCAAGCCACTGTCCAAACAGCATACAGAATTGTT
This sequence comes from Croton setiger, assembly GCA_948099555.1. NCBI lineage: Eukaryota > Viridiplantae > Streptophyta > Magnoliopsida > Malpighiales > Euphorbiaceae > Croton > Croton setiger. Next base: position 11,234 of record CANUEY010006252.1, on the reverse strand, counting down.
GCGTTCCAAGATTGGTCTTGCCAATGGAAGCCCAATCTTGCGGGGGCGTATAAGGGAAACATGTGTGGATTCGGCATATAAGGGAAACATGTGTGGATTCTACTCAAATCAAAACAGAGCATATTTAGCCTAAAATCATGACAATATTTAGTCATCAATTCCATACTTGTAGCTGATTCCATTTTTGTATTATATAGCTGTCTGCTGTAAACTTTAGCATAATTCTAGCATTACCGTAGGTGTATTTCCTAAATTAGCTTCTCTTCATTGAAATCTCTGCAGTATTTATTTTCTATACCTAACTCATACTGAAAACCCAAGTTGACTAGAAGAGGATTGTCTAACCTTATATGTAACTGAAGCTGCTCATTTCTTATTGATGTGGGATTCACATCTCCAACATTTCCCCTTAAGTGCAACCATGGCTCGGGCCTGGTTGACACTTGCTAACACAAGTCCATTTAACACGTTAGGAGGACCAGTTGGCATCTCTCCATCAGCTTCAGTCTTGCGGGAGTTTGACCCAAGATCTAGCTCGTGTGGGCCTTAATTCTTTGATATCATAGTAGGCTATGGTCCAGCAAAACTCTTAGGCTTATAGCACTCGAACTATTGGGGTGATGGTAAGAGGTGAGCATTCGGTTAACCAAAATCGAAACGAATTGTTCGATTTTCGGTTAACCAATTCTCCTATGTTACTAACCGATATAAAAATCGATATTTTTGGTTTACCGAAAAATTAACCAAAAAACCGATTGAAAAATCAAAAATCTCATGTCTATTGTAAATCTATTTTTAACCAGTTTTCAACCTTATTTCAATACAAAATTCACACCATTTAATCATCATTCACCATTCACCACACACCATCACATCCATTATAATTAGTAGTACATGTACACAAATAATTGGTCTAAAATTCGACTGATTATTAATTTATAAAACTTTGAGTAAAATGAAAGATAACTAAACTATGTAATCTCTAAAAAAATAAAACACACATATATGAGGACTTTATAAAAATGTATTACAAAAATTGTATATGTATAAATCATATGTACCAATGTTAATTATATACCATTAGTATTTTTTTTCTTGTTACTGTTAACAAAACATTATTGCAATGCTTGTAAGACAATAAAATAAAAGCAACTATACATTGCAGTGTTTGTAAGGCAATAAAATAAAAGCAATTATAAAGAGGGAAAACTAATTCCAATAGAAATAATAATAGATCTCATTTTTTTCTTTCAAACAAACCATAATTCATATCTAAGGTTCTTCACCTCCTCTCTCTCTTTCTCTCCCTTTCTTTCTGTCTCTCTCTCCTCTTATGATCAATATTTGAAGCAAACAGTAATAAACAAATATGCATTTGACATAATTCTGTAAAATTAAACTTTGTTTTCTTATGTTTGCAATAGACTAAACAAATATGGGTGTCTTACTTCCTTGAGAAAATTTTCATAATAATTCACATTAGAAGAATTACTCTAATTTATTAAGAAACAATATTCCGAAAAGTGTTCAATAAAACAAAGGACTTAACTGTTATATTTGGTTAGTAAAAAACTTCAACGATAAACATGGTGACATTTTCTTGTTTATAAACATTGCTAATCGTTGGATTCCTAATAAATATATCAAAATTAAGCTTTCTACTGGTAACCAAATTCCTCTGCGTGTTGTGCAATGTGTAAATTAAAATTCAAGGATAAGCATTGTGAAATATCCTTGTTTATGAATAAAGCTAATGGATGGGCCTTTAAAATCAAATTTTAAATTTCTAACTAACTATGACCTCATTGCAAAACTTGCTTAATATTTGAATTGTCTGAGCTAGCAAAAACCCACTCAACCTGGCTAATTTAAGACCTGTAAGCATTACCTGTGACATCCCTAACCAAACCAAACGCCATTCATAACGTCATTTTTATGTATAACATGCATTTTCATCACATAAACATCATTTTAAATTAAATTTGGTTATTTGTTAAGAAATTATGATTTGAATATGTTATGAAATTAAATAAAGAATGTGAATAAGTTAAGTTTTAGGTTTATTTACAGTCAGTCGACGTAAACGAAGCCTGTTTAGGGTTTTGCTTACGCAACCACTAAAACGTCGGAAACACAAAGAATATAAAAGAAATGAATTTGGCATTTTATGTTTTGATTATTGAATAATATTACTTGTTTTGGAACCCTAAAATTACGACGACGTCGTACGATTTCGGTTCCGCCGGCATTGTCTAGGTTCCGGAGTCGATTTCGGGTTCCAACCGGGCTGCGAATATTTTTCGGACCCGATTTCGCCGAAAATTTAAAATTTAATTTTAATTATTATTTTAATGATAAAAATGAAAAAAAAAATCATTTGAAGAGGTTGGTTTTGGACAGAAACAAGAAAGGGAAAAGGAAGATAAGAAAAAGGTAAGTGTTTTAAGATATTTTGATTAATGTAAGTAAAAACTAAGTAGGAGGTGTAAAGTTTATGTTTGGGATTTGTTTCTGGGACCTTAAGGGTCTGGAGAAAAGGTTTGAAGAGGTGGAAAAGTGAGTGAAACAGGTTGCACGAAAGAAAAACAGAAAAAAAGAGAAAAAGAGAGAAAAGAAAGAAAAGAGAAAAAAAAAAGGAAAGAAAACTTGGGTTTTATGGCTTTTATGTAATCCTTAGAAGTGTCAGAGAAGATTAGAAGTGAGAGAGAAGGAGGAGAAAGGCTGGAAATGAAGAAAGAAAGCAAAACCAGTAGGGTTTCGCAGGAAAAACAGTGACCGGGAAGAGAGAAAGAGAGGAAAAAAAAAAACTAGCTTGCATGGCTGGATTTGGACTTAGGAATCTCTAGAGGGTGTTCCTGGGAAGAGATTGGTAGTGAGAAACGGCTGGGAAGTCGCCGGAAAACCGCCGGAAAATCGTCTGGAAGTTGGGTCTAGAAGTTGGCAATCGGGGGGAAAATTAGGGGTTGGAGGTTAAAGAAGACCAAAACGACAGCCTGTGCTGAGTTTTGATAAAAATTACCTATTGCGTACCTGAATTTAGTAAAATTACATTTTGACCCCTGAAATTTAAAATTTAATGCAATTTAGTCCTTTTAACAAAGTTTTAATTGTTTTCAATTTAGTCCTGCCAGATTTGATTTTTGATAATTTGCATTTTGACTCCTGAAGTTTCTGGCGCATTTCAATTTAGTCCCTCCGCTTGAAATTAATTTAAAATAATTATATTTTGGCTCCTAAACTTACTGCTGTATTTTAATTATGCCCCTAGAAAGTTTAACATGTTTCAATTTCACCCCTCCACCCCAAATTGAGTTCTGGAAATTATAATTTGACCTCAGAACTTGCTGTCAGACGTCAATTAAGCCCAAAAAATTTTGAAAAACTATTCAATTGAGTTTTTTTTTGTTTAAATTGAATTTATTTTTATTGTTTGGACAAATTGGCTAATAAATTAAGTTTAATAATTATAATTATTATTATATACGATTAATATTTGATAAATTGAGTTTAATAAATAATTTCAATAGTGTTTTTAAATATTTTTAATATAGGAAATATGTGATTTAAGTTAAAATTCAAGGGAAATAATATTAATTGGTAATGAAATTAAATTAATTAAAAAAGAGATAAATGTTTAAACATGCATCATAACATATGTGAATGGTTTATATGATAATTTGAATATTTTTACTATGTTATGTAATATAGAAGCATCGAATTCTAGAGGGGGACGGGGTAAACAACCCGAGACACGACCTAGCTCACATCTTTGAGGTAAGTGTAAACTTACTGATTTTTGTTTATGATTTGTAACATTGTGAGATGATAAATATTATTGATATTGAACTGTTTGGACCAGTACTGAAGACCTGTCACTTGATTTACGTAAAATTGATAATTTATGCTTATTGAATTGTTAGACCGGTACTGAAGCTCAGTCAATTGACTTATTTACTTTGAATATATGATTAATGAATTATTTGGACTGGTATTGAAACCCGGTCATTTGGATTTATTGAATTTTGAATATTGTGATCTTGGTCATTAAGTCAGACTGAAATCCGACCAATTGACTTATTATGAATTGTGATATATATACTGTTTGGACCAGTATTGAAACCCGATCATTAGATTATATGAATTATTGTGATAAATACTCATATGTCATATCAATGCATTCTTACAGGACTTAATAAAGGCCGATGTGATCGTCATGACCAATATTTGCATATTTTACAAAAGAAACCTACGAATTTCTATATGAATTGACGGATGGACCTTCGAGTCAACATATTGCTACAAATGGACCTTCGGGTCAATATATTACTACGGATAGACCTACGGGTCATATTTTGAACTGACCTATGATTCATTCAGGTCTAGTGTTTTTGATCGACCCATGAAAAATTTGGGTCTAGTGTTACTGGCCAGCTACTGTCACTTGCTCTGTGAAATTCTAGGGCGCAGTACTTGGCTTGATGGATCACAACGAAATTAAATGGAATTATATGTCATTTGCATTATTGCAATGTTATGTTTTAATGATTGAGTTAAGAATATGTAATATTACATCCTTACGGTTATTATGATAATATGTTTTATGTTTTGTTTAAAATTGTTTTAGCTTACACTTGCTGAGTATGCGACTCATCAAAATCGCAATTTATGTTTTCAGGTCTGCTTCTTGAGTGAAGTCTAGCACTTCACCAACATATGTACAGTTCGGTTCAACTGAAGTCTAGGCCTCTCTCACTCGTTCCGCATCATATGTTTAGTTGCATATAGACTTTGGTTTACATTATGTTTTGTAATGAATAGTCATAAGTTTTGGCATGTAAATTATATATGGTATAATTATTATGTTCTTATGGTAAATGTTTTTGTAAAACTAATAATATATGTAAATTATGGTTTATAAATTGTTATATTATTTGCTTAAAAATGTTAAAAATGTCTGATAAAAAAATGGCATGTCTTATGACGTATAGGTATTAGTTTGGTTGTTACATTACCACACACATGATTGCCCAAACTCCAAATGTTGAAGGTTATCAAACATCAATCACCATTGCACAAGAACAATTACTAAATAAATCAAAAACATATCAACTGCCCTCATTTTTATCCAAATCTCAAAATTACATAAAAATCAAATTACTAAATAAATCAAAAAAGCCAAAAAATAGAACAAACATAGCTCTCAATTCACAAGAAACAACAAAAAATTTATTTAAAACAACAAAAAAGCTAAAATTTGCATTTGATGTTTTGAGGGAAACATCTAGAATCTCGTATTACATATATATGCAGCAAAACAGAACAAACAAACATAGCTCTTAAGGCTTCAAAATCCTAGTAATATGAGCTGCAAATCCAATATATGGTCATTCAAAAGTTTAGATATTTGGCATTTGAAATGAGAGAGAGAGAGAAAGAGTTAGCAGAAACTGTTAACAACAAGAACACCCAAGAAGAAGCTTCCACCCTGATGATGGTGGCGATGACGGGAAAAGATGAAGCAACAACAACAGTAACAGGGGACGGCTATTTAGGGTTTGTGTGTTTCTTTAATTTAGAGCTGAGAGGGAGAGAAGAGAGAAGAGATGAGAAGGAGACGACTGAGAGAAAGAAAGCGGTAGTAAAATGAATGAAGAAGCAAAAAGAAAGGGGTGGAAAAAAGCATTCCAAAACGACGCTGTTTTAAAATTTAAAATTCCGGTTTTTCGGTTAACCAAAATTTTCAGAAGTACTAACTGAAAACTAAATCGAAAAACAAAAACCTTTCAAAAATTCAGTTAACCGAATTGAAATTTTTTCGGTTCGGTTTCGGTTCCTACCGTTTTCTGCTCATCCCTAGTGATGGTGATGGTCTATCGAAATGACAAAGGCTTGGTATTGTCTCCTAAAGTTGCATTTGTTCAAGTTGCTGTAGTTCTTGTGCCTTACACAGATGCGATTACTCAAGGAATCTTTGATGCATGTGCCGTTACTATCAAGGGCAGGAAAATGAGATAGAGAAATTTACTGACGGACTTTACATACCTAGTGCTGAGCCATTTATACCCAACACTGGACATGGTGTACAAGGCGCAACTTTTCATTGTGTGAGCCAAAACTTTTGCAAAAATATTTGATATAAACTTTAAAAATGAGAAGAAAGAGAATTGCATAATTTTATATGTAATTGAAACCGTTGATTTCTTATCTATTTAATAGGGAGAGGGAGAAATATGTGAAGATTGTTATTATTAGTATTATTATTATGTAACTCGTGATTGGTCTTACATAGGACTTCAATTTATTTATTTATGTTTAGAAATGATGAAGAATGAGAAAAGATTGGATGAATTATTTATGAAGGCAAAAGTTGAAACAATTGGGGGCCTAGATTTTAAATTTTTAGTCAATTGTTTATAAATAAAACAAAGCTTCTGAACAAAACGAATGGCATTATTGAAATAAATTAAAGAAAAGGGGGTAACTGACAAAAAGATGAACTCTTCAATCCCTTATCCCCACCACACCATTTCAAATCAAGAATATCTTTTTTTCTTTCCTTCTGTTTTTTTTTTTAATTTAATTTTGTAACAGCACCCACTCAATCGATCTCTCTCACACACGCTCGAAATCAAATCATTTTTTGCAAAAATGAATCAATCATCAAAATCCCATAAACAGAAATCATCTTCTTCCACTACTGCATGGCCGGAATCTAGTACAAGGATTCAAAGAAAAAATAAGCAGCCAAAACGGTGTTCTAGAAACCCATTTCAAGATCTCAATAATGGCGGTGGTGTTAGCATCAGCATCAGCAACGACGGCTCAAATAAGGAAGGATGTGACAGTAACAGTAACGCCTCTTCTTCTCTTTCCTCCATTGAAGCTCCAAAGGGTTGTCTCAGGTTCTTTCTTTCTCACACTTCTTCTGCAAAAACTCCTTTCATTAATGGTTCTAGAGCTAAACTTTCTAAAACCCCTAAATCAGCACCTGTTATTGATAAAGAGAACTTCCCAAAACGCAATATTTTTCATAAACCCATTTCACACAAGTTGCAGAAAGTTAACATAGACACTTCCCAATCTGTTAGAAAACCCAAAAGCTCAAAGGTTTCTTCAGTTGTGGGTACTAGTGGCAATCTTGTAAAAAAACTGAAAGCTGCCTCCAGTGAGTTGAAACAGGTTGTTAGTGACTGTGATGGGTCAAATGTTACTCCTTCAATTAAGATTGCAAGTAGATTTAGTTTGAATCTTGCTGCAAATGATATCGATGATAAGATTGAGAAATCAAATACCAACAGTAACACTAACACAAACTCTACTAATAGTAATACTAAGACACCTCCAGTTCAGGCTTCTTTATCTCCAGAAATACAATGTGGCTCATCTATGGTGTCGGCCGCGAATAATACAGTCACCCCAGTTTGTTACGGAGCTGGGTATATTGTTTCAGGGGTCACTGATAAGAGAAAGTGTAGGCCTAGGGGGATTCTCACTGTAGGAGAAGCTATGCCTCTTGATTGTTTTGATTGTGATGATGATGAACCCGAAAAGGCGGATACTTGTAATTTAGTTAACAAATCTAGTATTTCCAATTTGCCTTTGCCTGCTGAGGCTTCAATGCATTGGCTTTTATCGCCTTGTGATGAGGAAAAGGATTATGAGGATCAGAAAGATAATTCTGAGAAGGGATTGCATCGGATTTGCAGGCTGGATGAGAGTGCTGAACACAATTCTCCGGTTTCTCCTCCGACTGGCAATGATGTTTTTTCTCCAGATTCATGCAATGGCAGCAATGATAAAAGTACTGCTACTGCTAGTGATAAGAGGAAGAGAAAGGATGGATCTTTCATTTCTCCACGACGCTGTTTTACAGGGCCTCCTTCATATGATAAGGCAGGTGTTTTATGTTTGGAAGAAAAAGGGAAGACTTGCAATGATCTTGATGAACACTTGTCTCCATTATCCATGGATTCCTTGGGTAGTAGGAATCTAGTTCAAACCCCCCAGTCTGAATCTAGTTCGGACAGACGAGGTCTTGGTTTGTCCTGGTTAAATGCAGATGAGAAGTTTGATTGTGAGCTCAATTCTTTGACTCAACATCTTGAAATGGCTAGCTTATCTCCCATAAGCCATGTCTCAATTTGGAATCCAACTAGTTCAAGTTTTCAGTTTGATAGTTTGACTACAGCATCGGATTCCATTGATATTTCACAGTTTCAAAGACTTTTGGATGATAGGACTTGTTGGTTTTCTAATTCCCCAACGGAAAATCTGTCACAGTCTCAGATGAGGATATCATGGAGGGAAGGACTGGCGAGTCGGATCTTGGAGATGGATGAATTTGATTCTTGCAGATGCTTATCAGATGAAGAGGATGATGTTAATGGCTGCAAAAATGATTCTTTAAAATCTCTATGCAGTCCAGAACTCAAGGTTGAGGAAATAAATGAAAAGATTTCAACTAAACCTTCGATATTCGAAAAAGGCACCCAGGTAGAATGTTCATGTGCAGAATCTATAAGCACAGATGCAGGAGGTCTTGTTCGGTCGGAGGATTCGGATTGGACACTATGCTACAAGAACAACTTGTTTCAACTGTAACTTTTAGGTGAGATAGAATGAGTTATGTAGCCTTAGCTCAAATACGGATCCTAAGAAGCACCATTGTATTGTATTTGTTCTATAATCCGAACCATGATTGTACTCTGTTCTTCCATGATTTGCATTTGAATATTGTTGCTGTTAAATTCTATTTATCTCATGATTGTTATGATATCTTTCATGCAATTAATGTATTTTTTATCCTTGGCTTGATTTCTTTATTGGAGAAGCTATAATAGAGCTTTGTGGATGAATTGATAATAATGAAATATATCTACTTTTTCCACGTTGATGACTATGATTATAGACAGACTAAAGAAGTGTATCTCTGGTATTATATATTTTTATTTTCCTTTTCCTTTTCTGTTTTTTTGAATTTTTGTAGTTTTATACTAAAGTTAGTTAATTTGAAGCATGGTCAGTTGGTAGGATCCTAAATACACTTGACTCTACGCCATGGCTTGTACGATCTCCGTTATTATTGTATTTTTTATTCAAGAAATGTTCTTTATAAAGTAAAATAAATAATAGTATTATTTTAAAGATAAATAAATTTACTTTTATGAATTCAGAAACAAAATACAACTGAACCAAAAAAAGGAAAAGAAACTGATGAGAAAACAATACAGCTTTAGATGACTAGGAAATTATGTGTAAATGGTTTAAAAAAAATGGGGAACATCTAGAAAAATATTTTGGTTAGATGAATGAGTGATCCATAGTGCATATGCTGATTAAGGAAGGATTATTGTTTACTAAATATGTGATTAAACTAATTAACAGCTGGAGAAAAGTTGTATTGTATAGTTACTGATTTGAGATCTCTGATTAAAGCATAGATGAGAAGAAAAAGGAATTTTTTTTTTTTTTTTTTTTTTTGTTGAATTGAAGGAGTGTAGAAGGCAGAGAGAGGCTAGTGGAGCAATTTCTGCACAAACAGGTTAGTGATTGGGACCCATTTTTCATTTGGTTTTCTTTTCTTTCTTGCCTTATCAGAATTCATCAACAAGCTCTCAGTTCCTTTACTTGTTTTGCTTCTCTACTAAATGACCAAATCTTTTATTTTCCCTCCACATTTTTCATTTTCCATGGTATGACTTGAAAATTTTGTTTGTTTTGAAGGCATAATTAATTGGATAGTCTCTCTCTCTCTCTCTCTCTCTCTTTTTTTTTTTAACACTATGTTTGATTATATAGAGAAATACAGAAAAAATGTGTTAATATTAAATTTCATTAAGAATATTACAATACTTTTATTCATTTCTGCATTCTTTAAATGGAAATATTTTTATATAAATTAAACACCAAATTTAAAAATTTTCTCAAATGGGATGAAGTAGCTAATAAATAATAAACAAAAATCATTGGCCATTTAATTTAATTTTTATTTATTAATGAATAGACACACATTTGGGCATTGGGTAATCTAATCTTACAAGTCAAATCTTATGTTAATATTGTCACGAAATAATATTCAAAATTGAGTTTCACATGCCTTTTCATTCCACGTTGCTCAAATATCCAAACAAAATTTGTGATGTCGTGTTTGATTGGATTTCCAACTCTAATTTCATAATTAATTTATAATTATTTGCGGACTAAATTACTGTTAAGTCCCCATACTTGGTCAAATTTACAAATTCATATCTCTATTTCTCATTGATTGAATAAAATGTTATTAATTATCCTTAATGGAGTATTAAACGGTAAATAATTTTTTTAAGAGGATTGATTTTTTTTTAGAAAAACTTAAATATGATGGATCTAGTGGAGATTTAGTTATATTAGTATTCATTATTTTAAAATTATTGAAATATTAATAAAATAGTCCCTATTTTACTTCATTTACTATTAATAAATTGCTATTTTTATTAGTTAAAAAATTAAAATAAATTTTTTGTAACACCTCTTACTATACTCTTATGTCATAAAACATGCTTTTTTTTTATTTTTTTTAACACATATGTCAAATGATGATAATTTCATTTTAATCTTTAAAACATATACATAATAATCATATATTGAACATGTAACCATATAAACATCATTTCTCTTTAACCTATTTAAGGTTAATTTGGTCATTCACTGCACTTTAAACATATATAGGCATAGCATACATTACTTACATCAACATATGGAATAAATAACAGTTTATCCAAAAATGCTATATGAATAGCACCACATATTTACATGCCAAAACTGTATAAAATTATGCTTACAAAACCAAACATAAACACACTATATGCAACATATACAATATGGACTGTGAGAGGAAAGAGATATAGATTCTTGCTGGACCGACCTGTGCATAGACGAGTGAAGTCTTAGTACCTCACTCGGACTGCAGACCTGAAACATATATTGCGTTTTGATGAGTCGCATACTCAGTAAATGTAAACTACATTTAAGCAATAATAACATATAAAGCAGTAAAATTTAGATATAAACACAAAACCTTCTTTATCATATTGATGACGGCCCGATTTCGGGCGGACGACTACTTTTCCGATTTTAAGTTAAACCGAAAAACTTAGGATTTTGAATTTTTGAAAAACAAAGTGATAAAACATTTTGGATATTGCCGAACTGGTCGGTCTTAAAAATTTTGAGTCGCCACCCGTCGGGAACCGGTT
>CANUEY010006236.1:0-13979 GCA_948099555.1 Croton setiger | reverse complement strand
ATTCCAATAAAAATCTTTACATCCAGTGTCTGATTACATCAATTCTCAACGAATTCCTATACTAATTTCAGTATTTAACTCACGATTTACAAATCCCCAAACTATAAACCCTAATTCGAAAACCCCTCAATTACAGAAACCTAATTCTCGAATTAACCCTCATTTACAGAAAATCTGAACCTATTACCATCAATTTCCTCCCACAATTCCATGAATCTAAAGCCCAGAATCGAGTACTTACAGTATGGATGAAGCTTCTCTCTCTCTCCAAAATTCTAAACCCAGAAGCTCCAACCCCTGTCTTCTCATCGATCTCCAGTTTTATACCCCTCCTCTGCTTGCTTGCCAAGGACCAACCCTTGGTCCTCGATCAGCCACGACGCGTCTGGAACCCAGCTGCCTCCCAGTCTCTTCGAAACTTTTCTCCCTCTTCTGCACAGCTACTTCTTTCTTCTCTTCACTCGATCATTTTCTGTCGCCTTCAGCCGCTTTTGCTTCCCATCAATGTCAGAGACCCTCGTCTCTCTCTCTCTCTCTCTTTCGAATCCAACTGGGAACAGTAGGTTCCCCTGTTGAATTTCGTTTTTCCCTCAACCTTCATCTGCTAGGGTTTGATCTCACCCCCAAATTGATTTAGTTCAATTTCTAATCGAGGGCCTTCATTTGATCTGTTTTCTTTTTTCGTTTTTATTTTTTTTTGTTTTCTTTTAGTGTTAAACGACGCCGTTCTGGCGTATATCATCATAAACCCTTCAAGCTTTCAGAAATTAGAGATTTTCCCACAGAAGTTCCTTCCGCCTTTCAATTTCGTCCTTCCTTCCTTTCTTCCTCTTCAATTTCCCTATAAACTTTCAATTCTCTTCGATTTAGTCCTTTTCTTTAATTTTCTTCAAATTAATTCAATTAAACCCTTCTAATTAATTTTTCAAATTAATAAAAATTACAAATACAACACATATTTCAATTAAAACTTGAAATTACAACTTAAACATAAATATTTGCTAATTTAACCTTAAAATTGATTTTTTTAAGGTTAATATCGCAAATAAACATATCTAACTCTTTTTAATTTCTTTTCCTCTTTTTCTATTTTTTTTGGTTTTTCTAATTTTGAAAAATAAAATACATCAACAAACATAAAAATATTTTTGCAACTAGAAGGGTATTTCAAGAATTCATTTAATCATGAAAAAGGACTAAAAATATTAAGGAAAATATTTTCGAAAAAGAGGAAAGAGCGAACCGAAAAGGAATTAGGCCAATTTCTAATTCAAAACTTTTTATCATCCTCGGATGATTTTGGGGTGCAAAAATCGAACGTCAACAGAAACAGAAACAGGGGAAGAAGAAGGAAATAGAAAAAAAAGAAAAAGAGAGGAGGATAGAGAGGCTAAAAAAAAGGGTAGAAGCTGATGGAAAAGCTAGGTTACTGTTCATGTGAATAGTAACCCTGCTTGCAAGGGCGCGAGGTATGGGATGATCAAAAGGACGTCCTGGGCTGCGTTTTGAGGTATTTTACTTTTTAGGTACCTGAATTTTTATGAAAATTACAAATTGATCCCTAAAGTTCTAGGTTTATTTAATTGAGTCCTTTCGAAAACTTTGAATTCTTTTCAATTTAGTCCTTCCGGATTATAATTTTTGGAAATTATATTTTGGTCACTGAAGTTTTGGAGCGCTTGCAATAAGGTCCTTCAGAACTTTTAAATCTTTTCAATTAGGTCCATCCACCTAATTAATTTAGGAATATTACAAATTGACTCTTGAACTCACTGCCAAACTTCAATTGAACCCCTGAAAACTTAAAACTTACGCAATTGAGTCCTTTTGGGTTTGATTTAGAATTTATTTTATAAAAATTGGACTAATTGGTAAATTAATTAAACTAAATTATGATAAATAATGTTTAATACGATTAATAAATGATAAATTGAGTTTAATATTAAACACGAACAAAATGTATGTGTTCATCCTTCTTGTTAAATGTATTGTTAGGAATACAACTAAAAGAAATATTTTAATTTTGTACAAAGAAAGAAAAAAAAATAATATCTCAATTTGCTGCTATAGATGGTCATGTCTCAATTTGCTCTGATATTTGGACTAATAATTGCTATAATTATTCATATATGAGCATAACTGTTGTGCATTATATTGATAAGGATTGGTAATTGCAAAAAAAAAAATAATTTTTTTTCGTGCTTTTGATGAAAGTCATACTGCAGCCAATATTTATAAAATAATTCATAACTTTTAGATGAATATAAATTAAGGAAAAATTTTTTGACTTTTTTTTTTTTATAATGTTGCATCTAATACTACATCAATTATTCGATTAAAAATTTTTTGTCAACCAAATGTTGGTGGAAAATTTTTTCATATTAGATGTGCATGTCATGTTTTGAATTTATTTGTCCAATATAGTTTAAAATATTTAGACGTACATATTGCACCTATTAAAAATACTATTAGACATTTGTATGTTATAATAAGTTCACGAAAAATTGACTTAAATTTTGTAGAAATAATAATTTGACACCAACGAAATTTCATTATGATATTGTACATAGCTGGAATTCCACATATAATTTATTATGACAATCATATCAATATATAGGTATGCATTTTATAATTCACAAGAAAATTATGACATTGTAATTTATCCACAAAATTAGAATGTTTGTGCATAAATTATTAATTTATTGCAAGTTTTTAATGATACTATAAATATTTTTAGTTATGTTCATAAACCAACTTCCCTTATTTTTGTTCAATATAGTGTAAATATTGTTGATAGATTGTACATGTTTGAAAATGATATACTTTTAAAAGATTGTGTTAAAGTGATAAAAGCTAAATGGTTGCATTATTTTTAAAATATTTCACCTCTATTTTTACTTGTTGTTGTTTTTTATCTTAGGTGTGTTAGAAATTATTTTAGATGTTTATTATGAAACTTTGCAATTACCTGTCAACAAGTGAATGTCTCTCATCTTGTTAATGAAATTAGACAAACAGTTAATGAATTATTTCTTGAATTTTCAAATAATAATGCTTCGGCTACTAGTACTGACATTGGAGGGAGTTTTGCTCCCGTCCGACCGAGTAGAGGAACGGTCCAAAATAAATATCCCTCGTTTATACCCAACGTCAAAAAAGGCCGAGGGGGATTGGTGCAAGTTCCTTTCTGGAACTTGACAAATACATGTCCATAGAATTTGAATTTGTAGTTAAGTCAACGGATGCTATCAACTTCGACATTTTGGAAGGGTGGAGCCGACACGAAGATACCTTCCCAATAATTGTCAAAATTGCAAAAGAAATTTTGACAGCACCTATCTCAATAGTGGCGATCGAGCAAGCTTTTAATGTTGGCGACCTCCTTCTTTCCGAAAAAAGAACTCAATTGAGATCTCGCAACCTTGAAGCATAAGCTTATGTTGGAGATTGGGCATTAGTCGATGCACGTAAACAAGTTGTTTAGAGCTCTTCTTCCGACGAGAGTTTTAAAAATACCGAGAGCTCTACCAACATCGAACTTTAAGGTAACAAAATAAAATTAGGGTCAAAATTCAATTAGAGTAAGAGAAATACGTAAATTTTGATTCTTCCTTATCTCAATGAAAATACATAGGCAAAATAAAATTTCTTGAAAAATTAGAAAATTTATTTGCAAGCCCGATTTTTTTCCTTTTATTTTGTCTAATAATTTTAGCTTAATTACTCAATTTGTTCATAAATTTTTAAATTCTATATAAATTTTTTTCAATTAATAAAAATCTAGCTTCTTGAAATTTTTCTTTATCCTATCTGTTACTCAAAAATTATTAAAAATTGCTAAAAAAAATTATACACTAAATTTTTCTTTTCAAAGTTACAAAAAAGGAAAAAAATAAAAAAAATTTGCCACGAACTAGCTGGTTCTAACAACAGTGAACCGCCGGAAAATTGGCCCACCACAATCCGCAAATTGACCCGTGAACTGTTAGTTAACCGGCCTACTAATGAACCGCCAATGACCGGTCCAATTTCAATCTCTTACATGTTTGAACCGTGGCCCGTGACCAATTATTAACTGGCTTGATAAAACCTACCCTAAAAGTTGTCTCCTTTAATCCACAAAATCAGGCTTTTTTCACTCCTCCTTGTGGGGAATCAGCCGCAGCATTTGTATAAATTAGCCTCTTCTATTTCTCTTCTCATACACAACAAAATTTCCCTATTCACCTTTTCAAAAAAATCTCCAACAAAGCACAGAAATGCTACCAAATTCACTTTTAAGCTACGCATTAGTAGCATTTCTAATTCTCCAATTTTCTACCCAAATAAGTTCTATCAAACACACAAAACCATTACCAAGACACACAAATACTCAATACATCAAAATTTCATGCACAAACACAACCTATCCAAGATTATGCTACCGTTCTCTTTCAATCTATGCAACAAAAATCAACACCAACCCAAAATTGTTAGTCAATATTGCCCTTAATGTAACCCTAAAAAACACCAAATCAACATCAAGATTAATGAAAAAATTGAGAAGAAACCATGGTTTAAGGCATAGAGAGGCTGCAGCTTTAGTAGATTGTGTGGAGTTAGTGGGTGACTCAGTATATGAGCTGGAAAGGTCAATTGGGGAAATGGGTAAAGCTAAAGGTTCAAAACTTTATCAAGTAATAGATGACATACAAACATGGGTCAGTGCTGCATTAACAAATGATGATACTTGCATGGATGGGTTTGAAGAAGTTTCTATGAATAGAAAAGTGAAGACTATTGCAAGAAAGCATATTACCAAAATTGCTCACTTGACTAGTAATGCTTTAGCTCTTGTCAATCATTTTGCTTCTTCTTATACGAATTCGAACCAATAATCCAGTTTTTATTTTATTTTAGTTTTTTTTAAATAATTTATTTTGGGCTCTCTTCTCTTTTATACTACGGTTTGGTTGAGTTTTCTTAGAGTGGAGTGGTTAATTAATAGTAGATTATGTTTTATGTTGTATGTTTTAGATGTAATTAGTAAAATATATTTCTTTAGATTTATTTCATAATTGTTATGGCTTTGTGAATGTTTAATGATATGTAACAAATGGTGGTGGTACAGTGTACTATGGGACATAAAATTCCCAACTACTAGTGCACCACATTCACTCATCCTAATTATTAATGGATGGAGGGACCAAAGAAATAACGTGTATGACAATGCAATGCAACCATATTTTTCTTTCAACTCCTGCCAAGAGGTGCCTAATCTAATGGTTATCAAGAGTTACCCTTTACCTGGACTTTGGGCTGAAATGGTTAGATCAAT
The DNA here is from genome assembly GCA_948099555.1 of Croton setiger. NCBI lineage: Eukaryota > Viridiplantae > Streptophyta > Magnoliopsida > Malpighiales > Euphorbiaceae > Croton > Croton setiger. Next base: position 8,662 of record CANUEY010006236.1, on the reverse strand, counting down.
ATCGTGTTTCTACCCAGGGCCGTGACTCTCAACTACTAGTTTATGCATCATATCCTTCTATTTTAGATTTTTCACAATTTGATTGTGTAGTTAAGTTTTATTATTATTATTTTCAAAGTGAACCACCGTCATTAGCAAGCGAATGTGACGGCTTACTTTAGCTAGAGCGTCGTCTACCTATGTCAGCTTAATTGTTTAGAACTCGATTATAATTATGTTGTTTACTTCGTATTCTTGTCAATAAAATTTTCGACATAGTTTTTTTCTAAAAAAAAATATTAACTATGCCCCTCTTTTCTACTTCTCTATTTTGTAAAACATGTCAGATCGAGATATTTAAATTTAATTAACCAAAGGAGTGTATTGATAAGAAATTTCTCTTTTTATTTTTATGATAATGATAAATTTATATTTAAAATTCTAATGCTTAATAAAATATGTAACACTTATTTTGAAATAAAATGAATATTAGACTGGCATATTTTGCAAAGAGAAAGTAGCTATCAAAACAAATTCTTACACTAGTAAGAGAACATTACATTGTTGAATTTAATAAATTGATGAGTTTAATCAAAAAAGAAATAAATAAATGTGACATTGAATATTTGTTGAAATAAAGTGGGCTTGTTCATTACAAGATCAATTATACATTAAAAATTACAAAATTATTAGTTAGCCATATTTTGATGCATTTAAGGACTAATGAATAAAGTAAAACTACTCTGATTGGGTAAATTACCTGAATTATGGGTAAGGTAAAAATATGCTAACTCAAATTTGTTTTCAGATATTGAGGGCGAAAACAATGAATAGGTGAGGTAGATGAGTGTAATTTGTCCTAAAAAACTTTGAAAGACGCATTTAACAAAAATAGAAGCTACAAAACAGATGCAAAGGGAAGGAAATACAAAGATAATATATGCAAACAACAATAAACAAAATAATAATAATGTTAAGTTATATAACTCATAATTTTTAGAAGAACAAAATTCTGATTGTGAAAAATACTGAAACCAATAATTTGTTCATCTTTACCACAGTAACTGCAGTTCTCTTCCTTGCTCCTATTTTCATTAACACATTTCTTAATTTATGGTCTACATTGCAATAATGAAAAATCTCAAACAAAAATTTGCATGCCTTTACCTTATGAGCAAATCCAATTAATCCACCAATAGTTAGGCTATTTACATATGTAATAAAGGAAAAATTGCACAAGTAGATAATGTCTCATACTCTTAAAAACCAATTCAAACTGAATCCTTTTGCCTACTGAAAAATAATTTATGGGGGCAACCTTCCGGACAAGTATAGAGACAGGTTGTCTCTCAGATGCACGCCTTTCATGTCGACAGATTCGCATACCTGTTGTCGGTATTCAGGATCATGATCATCAGATGATGGAATATCACTTTGTGCCTCATCTTCCATATCAATAATTATGTTGTGCAGCAAACAGCAGACTAGAATTATCCTCGGCAACCTATGCTTGTCCGGTCTCCACATTACCCCATGAATGATCCTCCACATCTCCTTGAGCCTTGCTAATGCTCTTTGAGCAACCATCTGAGTTGCAGAATGTCGTTTGTTGAACTCCGCTTTTGTTTCCGATTGTTCTTTCTCCTCGTATGGAACAATGACATAGGGAAGCAGTGGATAGCTCGAATCCCCTAGTATATATTCTCTTATTTCTGATCCTTCTGAGAGTTGCAGTTTTTTTCCGTTCAACCTTTCGCCACTTTCACACAGTTTGTAAAAGTTTGAGCTTTGAAAGACTGCCCTCTCATCCATTTTTCCAGGCCATCCGGTGACTATGTCCTGAAACCTCATCTCAGAATCTACAATTGCCTGCAAGACCATACTGTGGTTCTTTTCATAATCAAGCCACAGATTACTTGCAGGGTCTGAAGAAGGCAACAACATCAATATATGAGTGGTCTCAACCACACCGCAGCAATTAGGGAGGCCTTGTATTTTCTCAAATTTTGATTTTACTGTTGTCATTTCTGATTCATTAGATGGCCATTTCAGATGTTGAAGTCCCCTTTCTTCCATTGCCTCAACAAAACGCCAGGTTACTTGTGAGACAGTAGAGTGATTCAGCCCAAAGAAATCGGCAACCGTCACTAATGAATTACCAGAACCTAACCTTCTTAAAGCTACAGCCACCTGATCATGCAAAGATAAAACTGTGCCATTTAGGAACGTGAATTCTCTTGACTTAGCTGCCATATCTTCCTTCACAAGTGAACATATGTAGTTAAAAGTTTTCCTGGACATCCTGAAAATGTCTTCAAATTTTTCCAAGCTCTTTGATGGGGATTGAATACCTGCAGATAGGAGAAAAGAGGAAAATGCAAGTACCATTCTTAAACAAGAATCATTTTGATTACAGTAAAATTTGTGCGATTTTATCCTTAGCACCGAAGTACCTAAACTTCAGTATTGACAAGAATAAACAAAAAGAAATTAAAAAGTATAATTTTATTTGCTTCGGTATAAGGAGAAATTACGAGCAGATGATCATATATAAATTTCACTGTTGAAATTCTTTCTATTAAATTTAATCTCTACCAACAGGAATGAGTTGACCATTTTTAATAATATTAATGTTTATAGGTAACCAAAATAACCAAACATTAATAAGCATGAAATCCATATGAATTAAACACAGGAGTGTCCATCCAAAAAATTATTGAAAAGCTTATATAAGCAAGAACTTCACCTTGTACAAATTTATTACTAAACAAATATCTGCCTTATTTTTTGGATGAATTAAGCACAGGAACAAAATGAAGAATCACTAGCGGATATGATAATCTCCCTTGGGTCGATGTTAGAGTTTTCATGTAATGAGATGGTAAACAATGGACCCGAAAAAATATGTGATCATCAAAATTAAGTATGAATTCACCAACATGTAACTAGCACTATGGACTTCTGATGTTTCAGGAAAGGTAGATACAAATATTAGATGTAAACAACCACTCCATGTAAGAACACAGACCTCATTTGCTGATCTAGCAAGTAAAATGTACACTTACCACACTTCTTGTTTCATTTAAATTGCACCTATACATGATATTATTCATATGCAACCCCACCACCACCAAAAAAAATAAAAATAGAATAAAAAGAAAAGAAAGAAATAAATCCTCATGCTTGGTTAAAAAAAACCCCTCATGCTTTATTTGATATGATCCACATTTAAAAATGTTCTACTTTCACCATTGTCAGACCTCATTACACAAGGAATTAATACCAACAAAACCTTGATTTTTATTCCATCAAAAGGAAAGAAGGAGATACATGTGCACATATACACTGACAGACCAATAACAGAACTCGTGGAAATAAAAGTCTGCTGTAAAGTTATACTTAGTTGTTTCTCCAAGCATTTTTACAAATAACAGTGTACTTGTATTTAAATGATATGAACATTATATGGAGAATATGTTGCAAACATCTATGTTGCTTTATGGTTCCAGTCCTCCAGATGTATGTCAGTAGCCCTTTGATATTTGCAGAAGTTACAATTTTGCATGCCTGATATATATGCTCATGTCATTACAGCCTATATGATTTGAAGTCAACAAAAAACCAACTTCCATCCTCTTAACCTCTTCAGAAAATCAGTAGCATTCAAACTGGATGATAAAAGCAAAAAATGCTTACCAATATTTGCTAAGTTGAACAACAAACTTTGGAGTACACTTTTTACACATTAGAACCGATCAATTGACAAGAGGTGACCATGATATGGATACTCCAACAATAACAAATTGGAATTTCGAAAAGAATATATTTTGTATTTCTTATGTGATTAAATTATAGCAATCTTGTATAAGACAAATTCCTTAATCTGAATAATTTAATTCCCACTAAATGATTGATATCCACAAGTTGACCATAAAACTCCAATAATAATGACTTTGTATTTCAGTAGATAAATAGACATATAGAATATCATTATGTCCATTATCTGATTTGTTTGCAAGCATAAACAAACCATAAAATTTGACAGTTCAAACAAGTTGAGCATACACAGTATAATGCAAAAACTCTAAAGATTAGATTAAGTGCTCAGATTCCCTCCTCACCAAAGATCTATCTTGTTGTCATCAGTCATCATTCATCATTTAGTCCTTTGAACAATTGTAAACAGATATAAAACAAGGAGACATTAATAATAATTTGAAACTCATTACTCACTACAACTAACAAAAGTTATAGCATTTTATAGATGAATCCACAAACTTTGTAGAAATCTTATTCCACTAGACGCCTTCTTTTCAGATAACCACATAAAATCAAAAATCCGAATCGGACAAATTGTTACTTTCATCAGAAACCTTGAATACCTATATATAAAATCTAGCAAAACGAGAAAGAAAGAAATCATAACAAAAGAATCAGATAGGATGTACCTTGGCATGTTACAAACATTTCCATTTAACAAATCCATCATCAGGCTGATGATTAAGGTGACAGTTAAATCTCTGTCAATATGCAGACAAGATCCCACGGAATAGTATGGTTTTGAATCATCCCTCAGCCAATGCCCATCAAAAACTAAAGTCCCCATCTTTAATTTTCTGAGTTAAATTCACCAAATGGGTTTTCTCTAACAAAACATCTAATGCATCTCCTTCAGGGATTTTTCCACACTAGCATTACTATTATTTTTGAAGAGAATTGGCAATACTATTCTTAGAAACAGAAGATTGGAAATAAGAAGTTGGAAACGACAAAGGCCATGCGACAACAGAAGAATTAACAGCTACACTATTAGACAGTTGAAGTAAAGGAGCAACCTTTAAACAAACCCTAAAAGAATTACTACCAAGCAAATTACTGATTGGAAATCATTATAGACTTTATGCAGCTCAAATTAATGCTTAGTTAAGTTGGCACACATACATGTACATATGGACCTTGGTCGACTTACCCAAATAATTATTTCAAACTTGGGGTTAACTCATTTGTTTATCTTGTCATAGACCTAGAGATGATTCAAACTGACCCAAAAGTCTTTTCTATTTTTTAAGTCACTTAAAATGTGGTTACTCAATCAGTAAACAACTAGAAGTCCATCTTTGCCAAGCTTCAGGTTCTGAAATTCCATAACTGATGCACCAGTTGATAAAGGCAATCAAACCAAAAGCAAATAAAATTTTGTTAATAACATCAAAATGTAAATGCTAGGTTGTGACAACTATATACCTAGTCTATGGCTCCACCAAAAACTGAAATTCAACACAATCAATGCCATGAAGTGACAAGCTTCATGAGTCTTTCCATCCTTTTTTAACATCAGATTAAGCATCCCATACTATAATGATATGATTTGTTATCTTCAACTGCATAACTTTTGGAAAACATGGAAATCATGCATTATGTAACCAGTTATAGCTATGGCATTACTTTTATTTTTGTTTTAAATGGGAGAGAGCTTCATGAGAAGCAATCAAATGCTCTTCTGTACCAATAAAAAAAGGATCTTCTCTAGACCCATAACTAAGTTTCATCTAACATGAAGGTGACTTCACATCCAAACAACTCAACAAAACATATCTTCCAACAGCAAATATATTTGAGTGAATCAAAAATTGAGTAGCAATTAGGATGACATTAATCAATCATCTTGTTATTGATAAGTGAAATCAGATTGGCCATTGTTTTGCCACTTCAGTTTCTGTTATCGATCTATCTACAAAATTTCAGCTCCTAACAAGAACTCTATAACTTTCTTTACTCTAATATAGCTAGAATAAGGGTAAAATATAAATTTGGTAGCTTCAAAGATTAGATATCAGGTAATCCAGCTTTATAACAAAAAATTGGTGATGCTGACTCAACCCAAGCTCTTTTTAAATTGAAGCATTGCAAGATAATATATTATATGTCCCACTTAACAAAGCTTCTCAACCTTCTTAATATGGATGGAACTGGTAGTTAAGTGTTCTACAGGAGATAAAATCATTACTGTATCAAGAATCATACTTCTTGCATAGACTATTACTAATATCTATATTAAAAGGTTTTCAGTTTTGCAAGAGCTTTGACCTTCTCAAATACTTCCCAGAAATTCTCAAATGTATCAACATAAGGCTAGCAATTACTAAGTTGCATTCTAATAATTCACAAAGCAAGCATTGAATCATAGGCATTCTCGATTCCTAAGTAGCATATGCAATTCTTGCTTGCCCCCTACTTTCAGTCTTGTTGCATTCTAATAATTCACGAACCAAGGAAGAATGCTCAAAAGCCAGATTAGGGATCTCCCATATCTTGCAATGTATTCTTATGGAACTTGCATGAAGTTCAAGCATAATAATCGAATTAAAACAAAATCATATTCTATTCATTTACTGAATTCAATTGGAAATATAGATAACAAACTTCAAAGCTCATGGTCAACAAAAACAGTATCAGAACATATGAACAATAAACAGAAAACAAATAAAGAATTAAATAAAAAGAAGCAAAAGAAGAGAGAATAGACATGAAATGAAATTTATGAAGAAAGGCATACCATTAATCCTTTTGGAGAACTCCTCCCACCAATCTACAGGCCCTTCATTCTCTGTAGACCCAAAACCAGAACCAGAAGCATTTTCTTCGATCCTTTTATCAGTCCTTTTCCTCTTTTTATACCCTCTTATTGGACCCATCAAGCTTCAACGGAACCAAAATCAAATCCAAACTCAGGACCAGTAGCTTCAAACAATTAGATTTAGAGAAAGTGAATTAGAAACCATAAGAAAAAACAACCAATACCCATTATTGAAAACACATCAAAATTAACTTACCGAAGTCACAAGAAGATGATGAAGCAATGATGAGAGGTACAGCGGGCTGTATTACATGCAAACAAATTTCATGAACAGGCAGAGTTAGTTGTAGTATGAGTGTGCGTATTTTCCTTCTAATTCTCCTTTTTTTTCTATTTTCTTTCGACTGTGATGTTTCGAACCATCCAACTGAATAAGAAAATAAAAAATAAATAACCACGGTTAGGTTGCTGCATTATTTAAGGGGAAAAAAAAAGAAAATCCAATTCAACATACAAATTATAATATATAATTAAAATTTAACAACTGCATTTCTCGGAGCTTTGTATAGATGATCAGCCTTATTTTTTTTTTTTAAAAAAAAAAAAGTTTATATTATTTTAAGATAGAAGCATAACTATATTGTATAAAAGCTAAGCTATAATTAAAATGATCATTGTTCTTTTTTACAATTCAGATTTCAGTCCGGATATCTAGAGGAGGATTTGACTATAAAAATTATTGTCCAATTAGCTAATGTTAATAAAAACCAATATTATTAATGGGTTTAGGTTGGTTGAATCCTATTTACACAAACAACTTGAAAAACAATAATTCTCTCAAATTTAAATGACACAAACTTTAAACTCCAACTTAAATGACAATAAATTGGTAGAAAAGTAGCATAATATGCAAACCAAACCAATTTAATCCAAATAAAAATAACATCCAAATCAATAATATTTGAATACTTCAAAAATATTTAATCAAATTCATATTCTCCAAAATACATAAACATAATTCATAGTCTTTGCCTTTAATAAAAATGACATTAAAAATAAAAGTTTAAAATATTTATAAATAATATTATATATATATATATATATATGAATAATAAAAAATATAATAAAAATTACATTATAATAATTTGAATTTGTTTAGATTATCCAAACTTTAAATTTAATATTCGTATCTAAATTCAAATATCCAAAATTTAATATTCAAACCCATTAGCAAAAGAACTTAACATGCTTTCAAAGTAGATCTCTAAGGAGAAAAAATAAATCTCTAAAATATGCTTTCAAACTTTATGTGAATTCAGTGATTTTGTAAGATGATTGAAATTAAGATATATATATTTTTTCCCAAATGAGTTTGGATTACAAATGGGTAATTAGCGAAAATAATATAAAATAAAAAAAAATTTAAACTAACTTCTAATTTTCATCCAAGTCTAACTTGTCAAATTCCATTATCTAACAAAAAATTGTTGAATAACACATCATGAAAAAATTATAATAATAGTGACAAATTGAACAAATTAAAGATTAATGTTCTCAAGTATGACTAACTGCTCAACTAGCTTTGCTAATTTCAATCAGCATTAACTATAAAAAAAAAATTAGAAAATATAAATATACTTCTATATTATTCTTTGCAAAGACATCAAAATAAATATTTCCTTAAAACAAAGTGACAAAATAAGTGAAAAATTTAAAAAATAATACAATCTCGTCGTAAAGAATATTGAACCTATCTTATTATCAAACAAATGTTCAGACAAGATAAAAAATAATCCATCATTAATCAAAATTATCTATATTATATAGATAGAAATTAGAGAAAAAAAATGCAATATAAAGAAGAATAAGAACATAAAAATTGAAAATCATTGAATGAATATAATAATCACAAATACTCGTCATACTTGTATAACACAAACTTACATATACATACATACATATATATATATACATACATATATATATATATATATATATATATATATATATATATATATATATATATATATAGATATATATATAAGAACAAAAAGAGAAATAATAAAAGAAATTAATAGTGTGTGTATAGATGGTGGTGTGGGGGGT
>CANUEY010006132.1:0-32676 GCA_948099555.1 Croton setiger | reverse complement strand
CCAGGCGTTTTCCATCTTCACCCTCAGCATTTTCTGAAATCAGATTTCGGCCCACAAAAGTTTCTGGCGCCTTTCAATTTCGTCCTTCCTTCCTTTTCTTTTCCTATAAACTTTCAATTTCTTTCAATTTAGTCCTTTTCAATTAAACCCCTTCTAATTAATTTTTCAAATTAATAAAAATTATAAAAACAACACACATTTCAATTAAAAATTGAAATTACACTTTAAACATAAATATTTGCCATTTTAACCTTAAAATCGATTTTTTAAGGTTAATATCACAAATAAACATATTTAATTCTTTTTAATTTCTTCTTTTTTATATATATATATTTTTTTGACTTTTCTAATTTTTGAAAAATAAAACACATCAACAATTATAAAAATATTTTTGCAATTAGAAGGGTATTTCAAGAATTCATTTAATCATGAAAAAGGACTAAAAATATTAAGGAAAATATTTTCGGAAAAGAGGAAAGAGTGAACCGAAAAGGAATTAGGCCGATTTCTAATTCGAAACTCTTTATCATCCTCGAATGATTTTGGGGTGCAAAAATCAAACGTCAACAGCGGTAGTGTCGCAGCAATGGATTCCGTACGAGCTCTCTCTCTTTCTTTCTTTCTCTCTATTGAGTGTTGCCAAAAATAAAGAAAAGATAAAGGTAAAGAAGTTCATATGGGTTGTCGCGCCGGTGCTAGTGATTGAGGAGGTGGCGGTGGCACTTTCTTGTTTTGTTGTTGTTGCTTCATTTTGTGAAGTGGAAGCAAAATGAAGAATAGAGAAGGAGAAGGAAAGAGGAACCACTCATTTTGATGATACTATCAATATTTAATTATTGAATAATAATTTCATTTTTTTTAAATTAGAAAATGGCTTTAATATAACTATTTTATAATTGCAGGACTAAAGTGAAATTTAGAAGGACCAAATTATAACTTTTACAACCAAATTAATGAAAAAATGGAAGAAAAATTGACGGAAACACCCGAAAACATATTATATAAAACTTTTAAGGACCTATTAACAGCTTTACTAAACATAAAGGACTAACTAACAGATTATAGAAAAACTGGAGGACCACATATTAATTCTCCCTGAATAGATTGTTTAGATTGAGGGTTTTGATTTTCGAATCTGGGCATTATATTGTCAAGGTTGAAAAAATAAATAATTCAGACTCCAAGTCGCCAACTACACGGGATGAAGATTGACTATAACATGAAATAAATAACCCGTCAAACAAGAAAAGAACTTTTTTGCCCTTTTCGATTTTCAATCAGGGGCGATAAACCCTAAACCTCAAAATACAGAAATCCTAATTGGAGTACTGTTCGTATGCATTTGCTAATCTATGCATGGCATCTTCAGAGATCGAAGTGGTATCATCAGAATCCAAAATGCAAAGTCCCAATGGCGCTGAACCTCCCGTAATCGATGTTTTCTCTGCTTCTGCATATGGAGATTTCGACAAATTGCGAAAGTTTGTTGAACAAGATGGTGCTTCTCTCTCTGCACCTGATGGTAATGGCTACCACGCTCTCCAATGGGCTGCTCTCAATAACTTCCCCGATATCGCACAGTACATTATTGAGGTAGTTTTTGTACCACTTCGATAGTGTTTTCTTGATATAATGTTAGTTTCTGCTTGTTTACTAAGTTGTAAGTCTCTCTGTTTGTGGTTATGAAGCATGGTGGTGATGTAAATGCAAGCGATAATATGCAGCAGACAGCATTGCATTGGGCTGCAGTTAGGGGTTCAATTTCTGTAGCAGATGTGTTGGTGCAAAATGGAGCTCGAGTTGAGGCTGCTGACGTAAATGGTTATCGGGTAAATTTTTGTTTATTTCACAATTGATGCCTTTTTTTCTTTATATGGCACATGTACAATCAGTCAGATCATGAACTATAAAGGTTGCTTTCTACTAAAAGTTCGATCACTGTGCTGCATGCAATCTGTTACTTATGCCTAACAAGATAAGTCCATCACACAATTTATTCATTTATTATATATAAAGAAAGGGTTTAGTATATTTTCTTTAAGTTCTTAGGAAGTCTATTCAAGATTTATGCCGTTGAATGTTGAGAACTGAGAGAACATCATGGCATTGCTTGTCTGATCTTGTGGAAGTTTCTAACTTGTTTTAATTACGTATATTTGGCCATTGCATGTGACCAATAGTAGAATTCATGATTTCAGGAGCATCATCATAATTTCTTTTGGTTGTGGGGAACAGATATTTTAAATCTTCTCATCGTATTTTATTTTTATTCTTTTCAATTCATACAACTTGTTCCTTGGTCAATGAATAGAAGGGAGGTCACTTTGAGGTGAACTTTTGCCAGTTCCTGAGTTTGGTACTCCAAATTGTGAATGCTAAATCAAGTTTGTTCCATCTGAAACGTAATCAATTGCCAAAAGCTTAGTTGGTCTGTGGTATGCCTATTAGTATTTCAAAGCCACGTATGCATATGGGGTCCAGAAACCATTTTAGCACTGTTGAAAAGATGCATTGCTCGAGTATAAAGCTTCCACCCTCCTTAAGGAATTGGCTGAAGGCTATTTAATTTTGTAACTATTTTTATTTCATTTCTTCAGACTTCTGGATTCTCGATATTTATATTATTATCTTTTTGAAATTTGCTAAAAGTTTGCTTCCTTTTTCATGTGTAGATAGCTCTTAGTCATTTAATAGTAGTTGTGCATTCACTATTGATGTGTATGTTGCAGGCAGTTCATGTTGCTGCTCAGTATGGACAAACAGCTTTCTTAAATCACATCGTTGCTAAGTATCATGCGGATTTTGATGTACCAGATAATGATGGCAGAAGCCCACTTCACTGGTATGTCAAAATATTATTGTTTAAGGACTGTACAGAGACTTTTGTTTCACTGTGGCCTTGATATACTGTGCTACAAGAATTATAAGTCTGTCTGTTTTTTCCCAAGTACCACCATCATCTCCTTTCTTAAAGATGAATTATGCATGGGGTCATATGCATGAAAATCTATTGTACAAGTGGCCAATAATTATCCAACCATAGTACGAGTTTGCATTTTGATTGTTGTCTAGTTTCTCAACTCTTCTGCTTTTTTAAGATAACGTAATGTGAGGTTCTAAATATATAGTAATTAGCGATGTATAGCTGACCATCGGTATTGTTTTGTGCTACATAATTATGTAGGGTGAAATAATAATTTTACAATTTCATTTGAAAGTGTCATGAGAACTATCTATAGTGGTATCAGAATCCTGAAGTTTTTCTGATTCCATGCATTCACATTATCGGGAATGGATCTAGATTATGGTTTTTTTTTTCATTTTCCTTTCAGTTCACTGTGCAGTACTTCTGGACTGCATGCTAGTATGTGGACCAGGGTTGCCTAATTCATGGTGTGGTTGGGTCGAAGACTTGGGTATGGGTACGCACTACGCACCTTGGAAGGAATTTGGTGTATAGGGGCATATGTATGTATATATATTTTTTAATATTTTCACCTTTGCCTAAACCCGAAATCTAATTCTAATTTCAATAGTAATAGATAACCAGCAATTTAATATATTATAAGTCTAACATAAATTAGAGACTACTTACTTTAATCCCAACCTTGTGTCCAACTCAACTCTTGGTCTAATTTAAACACATGTAGGTTACGGATCCCTGTTTTTAGGGATTGGTACAGTAGTGTATCGTGAATTGCACCAATTCACACTTCCATGGGGACTGGAGCGAATCCGGTAACTCTGGTCCACATTGTGGACAGCTTCGTTTTGCATTCTTCTGTAAACTTAGTCCCTTTTCCATTCTTCTTTAAACTTAGTCCTTGAAATTTCTCCTATTAGTTTGCTCTGCCCAGTGATGCCTCTCCTTTTTTACTCAATGTATTCTCTGATGCCACATAATATATTAAGATGAAACTTTCACCTGCAAATGGTATTATGATGTTTTAAACTTATGATTTAGTGTGTTCTAGATTCACATTCTTCTTCCTTTTTTTTTCGTGCATGAGTTGAAAGCTTATTCTCGTGGTTTTCTGTCATCAGGGCAGCATATAAGGGTTATGCGGACACTATAAGATTACTTCTATTCAGAGATGCTAGCCAAGGAAGACAAGATAAAGAAGGTACCCATGGAAAATATACAGTTCTCTTTTTTTGTTTTTGTTAATTTAATTCATCTTCCACTTATCATTTTTTTTCTCCAAACCGACTACTGGAGTAGTGTTTTGAATGGACAAAACTGTACTTCCTTTCTCCAATATTATTATCCTATTCTTAAGATTATCCCCTTCTACTGTTTATGTCATGTGATTTACGACACACATTTGTGGTTCATAAAATGATCATAGTGGATAAATTAATTCTGCACATATAAGCTAGAAAGTTGAAGGAAAAATTTAGGAAATGATATTTATTGCTTGGGTTTTAGAGTAGCCAATCATAATTTCTTTGATGAATTGAACAACTGCAATGTTGAGCATATATCATACTAGGGAGAAGAAATAATGGAAATTGAGCAGTGTATATAGTTCAATATAAGTAAGACCACTTTGATGAATAATACTCGTTAGCACATCTGATTTTTCTTTGCAACATTCATATGAAAGAATGAAACTTCATCTTTTATTGAGATGGAAGAATACTGGGACTGGGTACAACTTCCTATCTATAGGATGTGAAGACTGGTGATGCAATCCTTTAAAAAACTAAAAGCTCAACTGTCATGATAGATTGAATCAATTATCATGATCCTGGCACATACTTTGACATTGTGAATCTTCTGAACTTATTTTTCAAGCATAGTCACGAAAATTTCAGGTTACTTTTGGAGAAATATGAAAATTTTAATGTTTTATGATGGATAACCGTCAAAACTAATTAGAAATTTTGGGATTGTCACTACTGTCTACACCAATGAGGATATTCACTTGATCAAATTCTCTGGGCATTTTGTTTCCATTTGTTATGAAAACAAAGAAATCATTTTGCTCTACATCTGAATAGCTACGCTGAGATTAATATCGAATGCCTTCAGGTTGCACCCCTTTGCATTGGGCTGCTTTAAGAGGAAATGTTGAGGCAAGTTCTGTGCTTGTACAGGCTGGCACAAAGCGGGAGCTGTCAGTAAAAGATAAAGCTGGACATACTCCAGTTGAGATTGCATCTGATAAAGGTCATCGGCATGTCGCCCTTTTCCTTGTACGTACATTATATCGATAATGTTACCTTAGTAGTTGAATGAATGAATGAAGATAAAATTTAAGCCAATATCTGTTAATCTTACTACCTGTATAGATCTGAAGCCTGATGGCCAACAAGGTTACCTGAATGTTCTTTATGTTGCAAGGTGTGAGAGGCACTTCTAACTTATTTGTCACTGGGAGTCTTGACCCTTAGACCTTAGTTGTTTCAATTACATGTCACCAAACAATGAATATCAGCAATGTGGTAAATGTTTATCTTTGTAGCTGACTTGCGGGTACCATAAAATCAATGTTTATTGTTCGGTGCAGCTAATTTGGTAGCTTCAATTGCTTGCACCTCTGCCTTTGAATCTGTTTCTCTATTTTTTCTTTTACATTTATTCGTCTCTGGTTCTGTATGGCTAGCTTTGAAGTATCCTTGTTCTTATGACCCAAAAATACCATCATGATAAGATTAGGAGAGGATCATTTCATCACTCTATATCACATCTAGTTGAGGGTTATAAATTTCAGAAAATGAAGGCATGGAACAATTCATCTGCTGAAGGTGAACAATTTCTAGCAGGTGCCTATTTGTTTAAGGGCCATGCTTAGCATGATAGTGTATTAGAAGTTTCCGGATTGTAATATATTTTACTCAATTTTCTGACTTTGTTTAAGCTATTTTTGGACTAAGTCTTGTGAACTTTATGATATGCTCATGATCAAGACTATCTATCTTTTCACAAATATTGGGGCAAGTATTCAGTGTTTGTTTTCATCTTTTCAGTCTAATGCTCAACGGGCGCAAAACAGTCAGTGGTTTGATAAAATCGGCTTTGGGAAGATTCGGGTCATTGGTTATGCTCCTGTCTTATTCTCCATTGTGATTTTTCTTATATTTCTGTTTATCAACTCAGTTATTGCAGGTAATTGAGATAGTTCAAAGTTAAATTTTGATGGTGGATTATACTCTATTGTTCATATTCATATACTTTTTTTCTAGCGCCAAATCTTCCTAAGGTAACTGCTGGTGTTGGACTTTGGTGCTGGACTGCTCTTTCTCTAGCTGTTGTTTCACTGATCATGTTCTACAGGTGTAGCAGGTAATTTCTTCTTCTACTACTGATTTAAGTTCAGTTTGTTAGGGATATTTTTCTTGCCTAGATTTTTTATGTCTGTGAGATCTCATTTGTTGCTTCAGTTGTTTCTATTTTGTGCATCATTAACCCCAGTACAGTCAACTTGTTGTTTTATGTTTCTGTTTCTTCTACTTATTCCTCATGTTTCTTTAATATGTAGGAGTCCCAAATCCATTCTTAATAATCCATAATTACAAATTTTTGACCTGAATTCTATCATTATTCATTTTCAGTGCCATATTTTACTGTATATGATAAGTTGGCAACTTGGCATGTAATGATATATGATTTATCTGTTAAAAATATCACCCATTTACAGATTTCCGAATTTTTGGATCTAGTCAAGTTGCGAAAATGAAGTAAATCTGCTGTCCAGTGTTAACATGTGGATTCATGAAAATGTTTATTATTGAATAAATAAATAAATAAGTGAGAAAGCACTTCTTAGATAGTGGAACTGAACTTGCTTGATCGATTGTGCATTTCCACCTATGCTATCAACTAGAACAACTGTTGTCATCTAATCTATAGAAGATTAACTACATCAGGTTCAATGAATCTGCATGTTGCACCCTATCATGTTATACTAACTCAATTACCTAAAACTCTGCTTTTCCCAGTTATCTTGTTAAATAATGAGATTTTAACTCCTGTGTCTATTATAATGATAATAATTTTGAATTGATGTTGTTTTCCTGATTTAAATCTTTTTCTTATTTGTACTACTAGATCTAAGTTTTTGTTTTTGTTAACTTTATCTCAAAGTTGCTTCATTCATGGTCTTTCACAATCATATACAGTAGAGATCCAGGTTTTATCAAAAGACTTGAAGATTTGGGTAAAGATGGAGATATTGAGGTATGCTGCTTCTGTTTTTACTACTTATGCATCACTTCTCCGATAAGATATTTGTTCATAGCTAGATGGAATTAAGGAAGGCATGTTTTATTCTCCTTAAAATTATTTTTCCTTTTAGTACTAGTGGTGACCTTTTTTTTCTTTTTTTGTGAGAGTACTAGTATTGACTTTTAGTTCTTTGAACTTGGGAAAAAAAAAAGCTATGTAAGAGATGATATCTTATTGGCATGTACACTGATTCTTCCAGGAAAATGAGGAGGAAATAGAGTAGATAAAATAGAGCGGAAGTAATGAACTAATGTACTTCTCTTTGGTGTTAGTGGTGAAGGAATGTGCAACTTCTTTTTGTTTACCTGGAATAATATGGTTTAGTGGGTAAATATTTTATGGATAAAAGCAAAAGTGGAAACAATATGAAATTGTCTCATTCTTCTTTTCCTTCACTCCAAGTCCTTGCTTCTTCTAAGTGAACTGTTTTTGAGGCCCCCTTTTTCCTCAGCACCTCTGCTCCCTCAAACCAAACTTACATAGTTTCCTTAAATTTTCAGTCATCCAAGTACATATAGTTATCCCTCAACTTTAGAATAAAAACCTGGTGGCAGTGACAACCTCAACTTTTTCTTTTACCTATTGAATATTTCAATGTATAAACTTGCCTGTGTTAACACTTGTCTACACTTGTCACAGTATAATAACACTTGAAAGTTGCAAAACTTTCTAGTGAAAAGAGAACTCTAATTTGTAAAATTATATCGATGAAACACTTATCTGATAGTTGGAAAATGTGCAAAGTTGCAAAGTACCAGGATGAACTTATATATTTGGCCTTTTTGAGCAGTTTGCAATATATCTGGTGTTTTGCTTTAGTTTTGTCCAATTCTTGGGATACATAGGTGTATCATTCTTTGCAGTAAAACAATCTGCTATTTCAGATCTGTCTTTGCTTGTGTGAGATTTTTCATCCTTTAGGCATCATATTTGCTGATCGTCATTCAATATGTGGCAGGATCCCTTATCAAATCTTGATCTGAACGACTCCTCTATATGGATGGGGAATTGGTCTCAACTTTGCCCTACCTGTAAGGTATGGCACTGGATTTGTTATTCATAAAAGGCTTAAGATTCTTTACTGAAAATGGTATGGCACTGGATTTGTTATTCATAAAAGGCTCAAGTTTCTTTATTGAAAATGGTATCCATTTCCAATTTTCTGTTCAGATAATTAGACCTGTTCGTTCCAAGCATTGCACTGCATGTAATCGATGTGTGGAGCAGTTTGACCATCACTGCCCATGGATATCTAACTGTGTGGGGAAGGTGAGAAATTGGCTTCCAATTTCAATCTAAGTGATTGTGATATTTAAGATGAATTTCTGAAAGCTATTTTCCTTGTGAATGGTTGGTTTGTTTGTTTATGGAAATTATTCTATTGGAAACTTGAAAGAGAGAATGTAATGCTATGTGTGTGTTCTTACCATGACAGCCTATTCAAATGCCAGAATGGTGTTACTTCCAGCATTTAGCATAATTTGTTTTATCCTCAGCTGTCTAATAAATCTATGCAACTATGTTAGGACATTTAATAAATGCATAATTATTATGCTTTATGGGACTTTGTTATGAAGTATTTATCCTTTTCTGTTCATATCATTTTCACCATTGTATATTGCAGAGAAACAAACGGGATTTCTTCATTTTTTTATGCTTGGGAACATTGACGTCGTTCCTTGGTGCTGCAATCACAGTTCAAAGTATGTTTCATATTGTAATGTTATCTTGTTCCCCTGTAGAGACAATCAATATTCAAACTCAAGCTATGTTGTGAGTTACTTGGTGGTTCACTGTGGAGTGTGTTTTTCCTTCTAACCTTTTTTCTGTCCATGGCAGGGATTTGGACTGCTGTGCATTTATTGCATACAGAAAAATGGATTCATTACGTCGTAGCTCAACATCCTGGTGGCATCACTTTTTTATTTTTTGACATGATTATTTTCATTGCTGCAACAAGTTTAACTGCTGCACAAGCATCCCAGGTAATTGATAAACAAAAAATAAAATCTTCTGATTTAGTTTGAAGTTGACCTCATTTCTAAATTTCACCAGCTTTGTCCAAACCATTGGCAGCAGTGTAAAATGTTTGGCATTTTGTTCTATGTTGCTGCTGTTTATGGCATTTAGTCTATCATTTGTTACCCACTATATGCCACAACAACTTGAAGCCTAGATGGTTTATACTTTGTCTTGTAGATATCATTGATTATAGTTCAACGGTTTTTCCCTGTCTTTCTTAGAGGAATGACAGGGAATTGATTTTTGCATTGGTGTGTTGTGAAAGACGAGTGTTAATGGATTTTGTTTTTCTAAAATACTTTGCACAGATTGCTCGAAACATCACTACCAATGAACTTGCAAATGCTGCTCGGTACGGATACCTTCGTGGTCTGGATGGACGGTTTCGAAATCCATATAACCATGGATGTCGGAAAAATTGTACAGATTTCATCATCCAGGGTTACACGGATGATGATGAAATTGCTTGGCCACCGTTACAGCGGGTTGCCAGCTAGACTAAATGCAAAAAAAGTTCTTTCTGCTAGGTGCAAACAACAAGACCCATGTAGTTTTGTGCAGATCTTGTTGATATATAAACTTTGTTCAGAAAAATAGAATAATCATTGTGTACATTCACTACCATCGAATAGAACTAGATACTAGAGCATTCAATTTTTTGCACATTTCATGTTGTATCATTTACTAAGAATTGCGAAAGAGATATTTGGAAAAATTTTCATTTTATGTAAAATGGAAATGTCCGCAAATGACAAGATTTTTTGTCATGAATTTGGAGTTTTATCTCCAAATTTTATTTTAGTTACAACATTTGGCAATCCAGCTCCTCAATTACAAGTTTGATCACATCAAACCATACAAATATAAACCATTGAGCCGTCTGCAAAATGGCGAGTCTCTCCTAACAACGCCCTCAGCTCATACAAATATAAACTACGCGCCCTTCAGTTCCCACTTGTCTTGTACAGGTCGGGGCCATTATTAGATGCTTAAGTTATGAATGATGATAAAAGTAAAACAGTTGCAGACTGGCAATTTGCAGGAATCGGCTATGAGTTGAATATACAGCCAAAATGTCAACTCTACTGGATTCCGCTGGGCCAAGTCTGATTCTTCACAGGGCTAAGAATTGCTTCAATCTCAGCCAGTGTTTGTTGATCTTTCCCAAATGTTGATAGTTCAATAGCAGCCTTAACATTCTCCTCAACCTGATTGTCATAAATATTCGTATATCATACAGAAAAAATTACAATCTCTGCTAGCATATAACATGTTTGCTCAATAAATCGAAGTGATTCGGCAAATCACCCTCATCTAGGATGCCTAAGCAATTCACATACACTTCATCATTTGATGAGTGGTCAACAAAATTTATAATGGTGGATGTAGAAATGGAGTACTAGTCCAATCGGGCATCTGTTTTTTCAGGTTGAAGAAATATAATGAAACAGTACCAGAGTTTGATGACATCTAGAAATAAAATGATTATCATGTATCCTCTTGAATGATGATTTCTTTTCTGAGCAAACTGTTAAAAATTTGGTAATGAAGTAAATGAACAGGTACCTGTCTAACAGAGTTCATGCCAACTAGCACAGTAGATATGTCCTTGTTTGACAAACTGTATTCTATTGCTAACTTTGAAATGTTCTTTCCCTTCTCTTTGCAATAGGCAGCAGCAGCTTGGCATGCAGCCTGGGAGAATATAGATACCTCTAATCAGGATTAGTTAAATTTGACAAAATAAAGCATATTCAAGGAGAATACTTTGAGTTAATTTTAAGAATTGTGAAGATTAGATATGTGGTAAGGCAGGCCTTCAGCAGATGGAACATAAGCATGCAGGCGATTCTTTGAATTGACTAACGTCAAGTGCTCCAGGTAGAAACTTTTGATTAATTGGTAATAGGCGCCTTAGCCAAGAGTTTGTCTTGGCTAAGTCTTATGTTGTTCAATGTATATCTATGACTACGATGTTCTATGTATAGATCTGCAACAGTTCTTTATCTATCAAAAGACAGGATGCAAGTTCTAGTTCCCTTTTGAATAATCCCACCATGAGCTGGAATGTGGTTTCACAGAAGTACCCATCATTTCTCAGATTCCATAGTCATGATCATACATTCTCTTTCTAATTCACAAAAGGAAGCTCTAAGATTGATCATAACATGATGACAGCAACTTAAAAGAACTTTGTGTGTATACATTAGAAAATGAGCATTTCACAGAGACGGTATTGTGAAAGATAGATGCATAGGCTATTCTAGTATTCTTTCCATGTCAATAGACATAAAAATACGCCTCTTGTCAACATAAAGCCTAGTCAGACCAAGCATTTTCTGGAAATTTTGTAGACTGTTATGCAACATAACATGGAAAGAAAAAATAGTCAATTGTTTCAGGCTAATAAGTTATATACCTTTAGTTCAGGAGAGGCAGGGTGCCACTCTGGAGGGCCAGCATCCGTAAGGAGCCCCATTGCAAGTGGCGATGCGCTAATTATACCCACCCCTTTGCTCTTCAAGTAAGGTAGTAAATCTAACAGGGTTGAATCATTAATGCTGTAGTGACAATATGATAGAATCACATCAACTGCTCCAGGAGGAACACGATCGAGCACATAAGTAAAGATTCCTAATGGAAGTCCAGTTATACCAATAAATCGAACCTTTCCTACTTCCTTCAGTTTTTGGAGGGCAGGAATCGTCTCGTTCACAATCTGTCATTGGAATCCATACAGAGAACCATCTATTTTCTTAAAATTACAGTTGCACAAAAAAATAAGAGTAAATATCAAGATACAAAACCCACAAAAATGAGTAGAAATATAATCAATGACCTGGTCAAGAGACCCAAATTCAATGTCATGACAGTGCAGTATATCAACATAATCCAATTGCAGCCTCTCTAAACTCTCATCAATGCTTCTGGTCACTCTTTCAGCACTAAAATCAAACCCTTCAGCATACCTTCCACACTTAGTTGACACAATATATTGATTTCTTGGAGCTCCTAGGGCTTTAAGTCCCTTACCAAGCATCTTCTCTGACAATGTCGCTCCATAAAAACTTAAAATACGAAAAAAGGGATTACATTTCAGGACTTGCCAACAGCAAAAATTACAAATCAGGTGAACAAATTGTGGATACAGATGCAATAATTCTGGAAAACAAAGCATGACATCTATTTTCAAAATCAGCTATTCAGAAGTAGCATCTTTTTGGAAGAAAATAAACGGTTTTCCTGAAACAGTAATAAAAGAAATGCACTGAATCGTAGAGGCGTACACATATTGAAAAAGAAAACATACGGAGAAGTGTCAAAGAAATTGATGCCACGGTTAAAGGCTTCACGAACAGAGTCTATAGCTTCTTGTTCGGAGACCGGGCCGAAGACTCTTCCAAGAGGAGAAGCTCCAAAACTCACGCAGCTAAGCTTAAGACCCGTATTTCCTAAGGGTCGGAGCTCCAAGAATGGACGTGGAGAAGCCATGGGAAGTGAGGAGGTGAAGTAGTTCAGTAACTGTAACTGTAACTGTAAGCGTAATAGATATTCCAATATGGGCAGTGCCAGAGAGAGATCTCCAATCCTGATACCTTTTTATTTGTTCCCAGAAGAGTAAGCCTAATATGGTTGTGGGCGCAGAACTCAGCCCCACCCAATTTTTATCCAGGATACACACTTAAATTTTTTGGGGCCAGCCACCTGTTCTATGCAGCATCTGCAATGGGCAAACGGGATTATCGGCCTGTCAGTTATTAAAAACAAAAAAGGATGGTGCGGTGTGGCTAACTAATATTCATCTTGGTGTGCAGACGATTAGTGCCGAGTACCGTTACCCATTGAAAATCCATTAGAACAATAGTTATGGGGTTGTCTATGTATCAAATATGAACTTAAAATCTCAGACTTGCTAACCCAAGCCGGCTTGATTTTCGGAATAATATACATTTGAAAATAATTTTTAGTATAATAATATTTTTTATTTTTAAAAAACTTATATTTATTTTATTTATAAATTGTTGGTAATATCTTCATAATATGTTTTATAAATTGTTTATAAGTAAAATAATTATTTTCAGAATTAATTTTTTTTTTTAAAAATGAAGTGTTTAAATTTAGTAAAATATTTTTTAAAAAATATGTTTTCTGCTCTTTATTTCTTATCTTTTTCATTGTACAAATAAATAGGTTTAAAATACTTGTTTGAATTATTTTACCTTTTAGTAAGCGGACTTGATTCGACCATAATTAAGTTTAGTTGAATAGATTAGAGATATTTATAATTTAATAAAAAATACCATTTTATAACCAATTACACCCTAATACCAAATTAAAAGAAGTAGGTAACTTTGTGAGGGTTTCAGCTCTTTTCCCTCTTTTAAGTTTTATCCAAGTTAACCTATTGCAAAATCCATTAAGTTTTGATGGGCTTAACTCATTGCCAAATTGATATTTACTATTTATTTACTTATTTTAGTTATATTTATTATTTAGTCATCAATTTTTAACATACTACATTATGTTTAGTTTTTAAAAATATTCTTAAAATATTTGATCAAATTCTTGAAATATCTGTTTGATTATTGAAATATTCTAAAAGTATTCATAAAAACTAAATTTAAGAATAATATAGTGTAATACGTCAAACGTCTTTGACTAAATAATAATATTATCAAAATCCAATAACTAAATATCAAACACTGTAGTAAATTTCTTCATTGCCAACCCCAAAAATAGAGAGTTATATTAAAGAAAATGCAAATAAAATAAAATTAAAAAAAAAAACCCCAACCATGATATGATGTTAATGAATAAATAATGGTCGCAACTATTTTGTTTGTCCATGAAATAAGCTTGGATGGTTGGGACTTATCTTTGATGGTAAATAAATTTAAGTTAGCAAATTTATTTTTCAATTTAATTAATTTCACCTTTATTAATATCTGTAAAAGGCTACACAAATGTTGATATGCTATATGAAAATTTGACAAATCTGTCATAAATAATGTCACTTTTTTGTAATTTTATTATAAGTAAATATCGCCAATTTCAAATATTAAATAAACGTTATATTTTTTAGTACTCTGAAAAAAATATACATATTTACCAGTATTATATACATATTTTTATATTTTTTTATTAGTAAATATATATATTATCCAGTATAATATAAAAAATACACATGTTTATTAATATTATAAAAATTTACTTCATATTTTAAAATATATGATATTTACTGAAAATAAATTTTACAAAAATGACATTATTATAATTTTCTTCTGTTATATCAAAAACATACTTTAGAGCATCTCCAACCGGCCTGAAAGTGCCAGTTTTGCTGTGAAATGTAAGTCCAATGGGACTGCCTTCATTTTGCGGCCATCCCACAAATCCTGCAAATTTGCGGATCTTTATCCCTACCGCAAATATGTACCGATGTGTGATTTTTTTTTTTTTATTATAAATTGTTAATATATCAATTCTCTTTCAAAAATAATAATAAACTACAATTAATTTGTTCAGTAATATATTAGTATATATTACTTTTATTTTATTTAAATTGGTAAATTTAATTTGAATATTTTTTAAAAAAATTATTAAATATTTTTGAAAAAATTTATGTCATAACAATTTAATGTAAAATAAATAATATATAACTCTATTTAATAGATCATTTATGAGAGTGATTTTCCAATTCTTAGGATTATTAAAATTATTAAATATTTTCTCTTATTTTTCTTTATCATCAAGAGTGTGCTTTATTTAATTATTAAAATTAAGTAACTAATAATAACAATTACTTGATAAGTTAAATATATGTATATTAGTACACTACAATTTCATTGGTAATTAACATGGATGCAACAAAACTAAGAGTATAATATTAACTCCTTTTGGAGTAAATCGCTCAGTAAACATTTTTCAATTAACACAAATGTTGAACTCTCAATCTTTACTTAAATATTAAATTATTTTGTTTATTTTTCAGCAAATAATCTTATATCTGCCAAATTTTTAGTAGAACTGGTGTTTTTATATTTTTTTTTATTGTTTTCTTTCTAGTAGAAATTTTTGTTTTTATTTTTGAAGTAAGTGTTAGCTTTTTTTTATATATAAGCTGAGTCATTTTTATAAGAATTTGGTTCTCTTCTTATATAGAAAAAATAATAATAAAAAATTTGTATTTGGATATTTGTCAATAGTACTTGTTTAAAAACCAAAGTCAATTTGTGATTCGATAATACCATTAAGCGGAGCATTTAAGATTTAAATATAAATTTTTCATGTTTTAATAATGTTATTATCATATTTCTCATTTGTTATAAATTTATCAATATTTATAACGAAATGTATTCAAATTTTAGGAATGGAATGACTATGACGTTCATCTTAAAAAAAAAAATAAAAAATACTATTCTAAACTTATTTATATTCCAATTTAGCCTAAAATTTAGATGTTTAGATGAAATTGTTGCAAAAAGTATATTTAAAAAAAAATTATTATAAAAATCTCATATTAAGGTAAATTTGTGTTGTGGACCAAAGACTCAAAGTCTAATTTATTAATAAGCTCAAAATATGGTGAAAGCATTATGTTTTTAAAAGTTTAAAGCGAAAATTTTACGTCTGCAAAAGTTTAGAGTGAATGTTATTTATTCGGTAAAACTAGTTGTTCGAGTAGCGTTTAGTTATTTGAATAATTGTTAGAGATTTATAATAATTATTTAAAAAACGTTAAAAGCTTAGAGTGACAGGAATTAAAAGTTACATAAAAAACTATTTTATTAAAGGTTACAAAAGATAGTCTATAACATTTTAACCGGTAAAAAACTAAAAACTAAGTCTGAAAGTTAATGACGTCTAATCATTGATATAACACCTCGAAAAACCTTAGCAAAGTCCAAGTAATCTATGGCAAGAAGATGCCTTGGAAATAATTCAGTTTGCGTATGCTTTCCAATTAGGATTTTGAAATTGGAAATTAGGTGTTGATTTTGATTTGAAGACAGGGAAAGATTTACTTAGATTCTAACTAAATAAATTAAGCCAACTGTTCAATTGTTGTACACCACACAGTCACAGAATGTTACACCACAAGTCCATACAAATGACAGCCTGGTACGTACCATGTTTTGTTTGTGGTGGCGGTATTGTTTTCCAGCATTTCCTACGACAAAAGCAACATAATCTATTTAAAGTCCTAACCTATGTTTACTACTACAATAATATTAATAAGACTTTGTCGTCTGGTTGGGGAAGTGGCTTAAGAAATTAAGTGTTTGATTGGTTGGAGTGCAGTTCCAATAATTATGGATAATTTCTATTTTATTTTTATTTTTAGATTATATATAGGATATGTTAATATTATATTTTATTGGATAATTCATCTATGAAATTTGTTTCTCGCACTCATAAAATAACTTCTCTATTATAATTATCGGAAATTTAATTCTTAAGATTTTTTATATTTGATAAATTTTAAAATCAATTGAGAGCGATTAGAAACTCTAAACGACTGTTTTTTTCAATAAATTCCTACTTGAATTTTTTGCATTCTATCCGCTAGTTGATTCATATTAGTACTACATTAACATTATTAAAATAAAAATTAATATTGGTAATTTCACTTTCTAACTGCAACTATTATTTTATTTTTATCAAACACCAATCTGAATTAGTTAGTACTATCCACTATCAACTATTATGAATAATTAAACCAAACATGCCCTTAATTTATAATCCTAAAAAGCATGTGATTTGGTAAGACTTTCTTGGCTTAAGTGAGGTTGTGAGTTCAAATCTTTTTATATATGCAACAATTTAAAATTTGGGGTTATAACTTCGCCTCTCGAAAGAGACCTACCTGATTTGAACGAAGATTATTTTGAACGTGGATATGGCTTAAATGTGTTGTTCACCATAGTTAGTTAAAAACGAGATGCGTTTAATTTAGCAATTATTCGGTTCGCGTTTAATTCGGCACTCTGAACAAAACAAGTCAACTATTTGGCCAAAAAAACTATTGACTTTTAAAAAATAAATACGGTTAAATTTGTGTTTAATACGGTACTTAATTGAAAAATATGGTTTAAAAATTTGACTATTAGTTTCCTTTTAATACACCTATTTTCAATATTTTTAACAAATTTTAGCTATTTCATACAAATTTCGAACAAATTTTACACATCATATCATGAACATTAGTCATTTTAACGGGAATAAAGTATTCAAATCACTATTTCATACAAATTTCAATAGTCAATTTAAAATATAATAGAAACTATATATGAATTGAGAAGTAGAGCAATAATAGATGCAATTGCAATTATTTAAAACCTGAACTAAACTTAACAACTAAAGTCTAAACTTAAAAAAACTAAAGTCTAAAATTAATTAATTAGCAACTACATTAACCGAAAAATTTGAACTCATTAAATTAACGAAGTCATTCGAGTTTACTCGAGACCGATAAGTATTTTCATAGCAAATTCTCATATTTCTGAACTTTGTTTTTTTTCATTTACTATCTTTTGCTTATTAAATTTTAATAATCCGTTCAATTTATTATTTATTCTTCATAAAAACAATGTCATTCTCATATTCAATAATAAAAATAATTAAAAAAGTACTTAAATTAATTGTATATTGTAATTTTCTACACTCAAAATTGCATCTTTAGGTTAAAAAAATTAGAGATTTTGGAGGTAAAAAATATAGTAAAACATTCAGCAAAATATTCGTGTTTAAACCCGTTTTAAATATTGGGTGAAATTTTTTACCGTTTAAAATGGTAAAAATTTATATGCACATTTAAAACGCATTTAATTCACGTTTTTATTAACAGAGCTGTCCACATGTAGAGAAAAAAATCTAATTATTATATTTTTCTGAATATATTATTGGAAAATATTAGCCTATCATGTATCAAACCAATCATCTGTTAGAACTTTTCCAGTTTTAAACAATTTTATTCTTTCCCGAATATTGTCAGAAATACTCTATTTAATTTTTTAGTTTAGTGTATAGAAACAAATTTTGGTATAAGTGGATTAAATATCACACATAAATGTATAAAACGTGGTACAGATTTGTGAGTATCTAACTCATGCCACATTCTTACTCTACATATTCCAAATTTATATTCTCCTTTATTTCTCTTCCTTTTCTCCAAACCTACCCCTTTTTTCTCATCAATTTTAATTGGTTTTATTTATATTTTTTTATTAAAATCTAAATACGTGTTTATTTAATCGAAATTTTATATCAATCTCATATTTTGAATTCGAACTTAAAAATGTTTCTAAATTAGTTTTCAATTAACAACTAAATTGCTTCTCAAATTCAAATAAATGAAGCATCTAAGTGTCTTCACCTTTCACACTCATTTCATTTCATGAGCTAAACAGGTGTAAAATATGAAGGTAGTTATGTAAATGACAAATAATTTGTCAATGTTTTGAATATTGTTTTCCAAAAATAAATTTAAAATATGGAGGAAACCTTTCGGCCTGGGTCATCGGCTGTAATCATGAGCACGAGCCAACCTCTTCAATGGGTCGGCTTAACAGGACCTGCCGGCCCAACAACAGAAAACGAACAGCTGTGCTGTCTTAACAAACTAGGTGTAGCCATCGCACCCAACCCAAAGCCACTGGTCCACTCTTATTCACCAAAGTCAAACGAACCTTCCAAACGTATCATATCTTCACACGTAGCAATTCACATGTTCTAAAAACTGTTTTAATTAGCCTCTCTATTATTAAGCTTAATCTGTTGAAGATTATTATTTACTAATTGGCTTTAATAGAATGCAGCAAATATTAATATATGGGCTTTGTTCTTGATAGCTTGTTTGATTGAGACCATTTTTATTTTTTCAATACCCATCTCTATCTATATATCATAATCAACTTTTTCTTCAATATCAACCTAAATTAATTTGAATAATATTCATAAATTGTATTATTATTTCATACTTAGGTAAATGATTAAAATAATTCTTTCACTTAATACAATTCTATATGCAAATATTCATTATTATCAAATATTTTACTACCTAAACTATCCATTTGTATAAATATCCTAACAACTTATATCAGTGATCAATTTCAACAAATTTATGAAAATTTTACTATTTCATCTTTGATATTTGGTCAATATTCTTGGAATATTTCATTAAATTGTTCAAGCATATCCAAAAATCCAACAAAATATTCTAATAGTATACTTAAAATTGGACGGAATAACGCCAAAGATCAAGAATTTAAAAGTAATATTGACCAAATATCTGAGATGGAATAGTAACTTTTTCCAAATTTATTTAGGGTTCATATTCTAAATGGTTTTATGACAATTTTTTTAAAGGAAATTATGATGTATGGATAATATATAAGACTAATATGGGTGCGAACCTCGATTTTCGAAAGTATCAAAAAATATTGTTGCACATCGGAATTGTTGAGTCACCACTTAATTTTATTAAGGTTAAAACTAAGAAAAACCTAATGACTCCATTCTAATTATTAGCCCAATGAATATAAGACACTAATCAGTGAAATCAAAGAGGATTCGAAGACTAGGTTCTCAGATTCATTTTGGTTGATTTGTTAAGCAAATTAAGTAATTATCCAAGAATATGAAAATAAAGAAAAAGAGTTAGAAGAAGAAGAGCAAAAACAAACAGTTTTGAGTTTTGGGTCTGCTATCCGGGAGTATACCCTAAATATGTCTACATATTCTGTTTTTGTTTGGAATCAAAGCTGATGTAGTTTAGAAGTCTGTTTAAAGGCAAGTAACATGCTTAATGCATGAGTTTGTGAGTAATTGTGTATTTTACGCGTTTTGGCGGCTTGAAAAGACTGTCGGACTATTTGTAGCCAAAATATTAGTTTTGCGCCTTTTGGTGGCTTTAAAAGAATGTCAGATTATTTATAGTCAAAATTGTAGATGTCGGCTGTTCCGTGACAAAGATAATTGAGTTGGGCACTTAGTGCCAAAAGAAAGTGTAGAATAAGTGATGAATAATTGACAAAGGAGAGATTAGAAACTAACCTGGTTTAGACGTCGTTTGCTCTTAAGCTTTAGGGTGTTGGGCTTGTCTCAGAACTTCGAAAAAAATAGGAAAATTTCCTAAAGGGAGCTAGAGAATTGCCCAAAGTAAGCTAAATCTTAAAAATTAAGTTTGTTGTATAAAACTTGGGTGAAAAAGCTAATATTTATAGGTAGAAAATACTTACTAAGACATGGGTACGCACAGATAGGGTGTATTCCTGCTCATAGACGTTAAGCATCGAAACCAAAGAGGATTCGAAGACTAAGTTCTTAGACTCATTTTGGTTGATTCGTTAAGCAAGTCAAGTAATTATCCAAGAATAAGAAAATAAAGAAAAGAGTTAGAAGAAGAAGAGCCAAAACAAATAGTTTTGGGTTTTGGGACTGCTATTGGATCAAGACCAGTATAATTCAGAAGTTTATTTAAAGGCGAGTAGACATGTCTAATGCATGAGTGTGTGAGTGACTGTGTATTTTGCACCTTTTAGCAGCTTGAAAAGAATGTCAGACTAGTTTTGTGCCTTTTGGCGGCTTTAAAAAAATGTCAGGCTATGTGTAACTAAAATTGTAGTTTTGCGCCTTTTGGCGACTTTAAAATAATGTTGGACTATTTGTAGCCAAAATCGTAGATGTCAGCCATTCCGCAGCAAAGATAATTGAGTTGGGCATTTAGTGCTAATAGAAAGTGTAAAATGAGTGATGAATAGTTGATAAAGGATAGTTTAGAAACTAACCTGGTTTAGACGTCGTTTGCTCCGGAGCTTTAGGGTGCTGGACTTGTCTCAGAACTTCGAAAAAGATAGGAAAATTTCCTAAACGGAGCTCGAGAATTTCCCAAAGCAAGCAAAATCTTGAAAATTTTGTTTGTTGTGTAAAAGTTGGGAGAAAAAGCTACTATTTATAGGAAGAAAAGACTTTCCGCGCATGGGTGTGCATAGACAATGCGAACACCTATGCACAGACAAGATGCATGCCTATGTGGAGACACTGACTTTTCTGACTTTTCCTGTTTTAACGACTTTTCTTAGATTTTTTTGACCTACTAAATGAAGAATTTTTGAGCTATAAACCTTATGATAGGCATTCGGTTCTCGTCACATTTTTTAAAATTGTTTGCCTCAAAATTTCCTTTTCGAAAAGTTATCTCGAACTTCAAATAGACATCATATGCAAAAGATAGACCAAAATTTGTCATTTCACATATATGAACATGTAACATAAATATTAAGATTTTAAGGTATCCATCGTCTATTATTCTTTAGATTAAATGGATGATTCACTTAGGATATTTAAATAGATTTGATGAGGTATATATGTAAATATAAATTAATGATAAACTTTAAATAAATTCAAGTTGCGGCTAGTTCCATTTCCTACTTGTAACAAGCCATAATTTTATAATGCAGAATGGTCTTTTTCTTTCCTCACATTAATTAGAAAACCTTTGTGAATAGAAGTTTCAACGCCAATTTTGATATGCAATCTCTTTAAAGTCCGAAAAAGACAAAAAATATAAATTATGTATACTAATTTTGTCAGCAAAAAACGACCCACTAAGATATAATTAATAATATGAATAAAAAGTATTAATTAATGTAATTACAACGCATAATGATTATCAACAATTCTATTTCCTTTTCACATCACGAGAGGTAAGACTATTATCAATATGAAAGGCTGTTATAAATATGGAACAATTGTACCTATAGAAAGTGTTTCCTGCTTTAGTGGAGATTTGATAAAGAAAGCTCTCTTTTTTTGCCTTTTTTTTTTGTTGTAAAAAGGTATGAAGGAGTTCATTATTTCAACTTTTACCTTTTCGTATTTATGTATAATAATTGTTGAGTTTAATTGACCTCTTCTATCATTTCTTTGTGTTTTTATGGTAGACCTTCTTTGGGGTCTGCAATTTATGCAATTGATTCTTAATTATGTTATATGTATTAATGAGGAGTTTGGTATTTTGCATAGCTTTTCTTATATAAAGCAAGCCATTAACGGACCTTTGATTGTTCTTTTTTCTAACAGGGTTCTCTCATTGGTTTTGGGAAAGAAGATTTTTTTTTCCAATGGAGATATCTTCTATTAGTGGGTTAATTGAATTGGTGAGACTATTTTTTAGTTCCTTGTTTTTCTTTGTTAGTAATTAGGTTTTGGTTAGTGATTTAAACTTGTTAAATTATAGTTCTCTACGAAGTCAAATGTGATTTGCAAATGTTGTAATTGCAGAGAAAATTCATTTTGACTCAGATTGTGTAATTTGTTTGATATATTAGGGAATGGAGGAAGCAAGTTTCATAGAGCAATGGCCCATGAATACCATAGATGATTTGAGCTTATTACCACTAGTAGCTGCATTTGGAGAGAATTACATGTACCCTTCTTCTACTACTACAAGCCTTGTTAGACCTACAAAGCAACTCAAACCAAATGGTTTCAACACTAAAATTGATGGAGCTGCTCAGAATTTGCCAAACCCACTTCCTTCTTTTTCTGCTAATAATAATGTTCTTTCTTTTGCCAATTCAAATCAAATCATGGGATCAATGGCAATGGTGAAGCCTAAAGAGGAGTCACTGTGTTCTAAAAGCATCGATACCAACACTACTACTACTCATCTTCCTTCCGAGGTGTTCATTCCTCAAGGTTCAATCATGAACCAAAATTACATGTTCAAGGCTTGTCAAGGAGCCAACAGGATCAACCAGAACAATCCTAAAACACTTTCTCAAAGCCGAGATCATATCATAGCTGAAAGAAAACGGCGAGAGAAGCTTAGCCAAAGATTCATAGCTTTGTCTGCTATAGTTCCTGGTCTCAAGAAGGTAATAAATATATATATGTACATGCAAATATTTAGGTGTATAAAGTTAAAATTATTCTAAATCCAATAGGGTAGCTCAGTGAGCACGCTGTTCCCTGAGTCTCTGCATGGATAAAAAACTCTCTGGGCCCGCGCTTTTCTCCTTAGCACACACTGTTTATGAACTCACGTATGCGGGAATAAGATGTTTTATGCAATTGATTAAACCTTTTACATTTCATTTAGAGATTTTCGCAAATTATGTTATGAACATTGGTGTTTATGTTTGTTTTAGATGGATAAGGCTTCGGTTCTTGGAGATGCTATAAAGTACTTGAAGCAATTACAAGAGAGAGTTAAGACACTTGAGGAAGAAACAAAGAAAAAAACTATGGAATCTGTAGTAATTGTGAAGAAATCTCAACTGCATTTTTGTGAAGAGGATAGTTCTTCCTCTGATGAGAGCTTCTCCAAAGGCCCCTTTGATGAATCTTTGCCTGAAATCGAAGCAAGAATTTGCGAAAAACATGTTCTTATAAGGATTCACTGTGAGAAAAGGAAAGGAGTTTTGGAGAAAATTATAGCTGAAGTCGAGAAACTCCACCTTAATGTCACTAATACTAGTGTTCTTACTTTTGGTACAACTGCTCTTGATGTTACTATTATTGCTCAGGTAATAATTAATCTCCTTTTTAATCAACATATTTAACAAGAATAACTAATGTAATTATGCTAAACTAATGAGTTTTTAATCATTTTCAGATGGGTTATGAATATGATATATCAGTGAAGGATCTAGTGAAGAATCTACACTCAGCTTTCAAATTTTTCATGTGATGAAAAAGAAGTCTCACATATTGTGCAAAGAACAAGCTTTTTTTTAAGTCCTATATACTTTTCTAGGAATAAGCGTAAGACATATATACAAATAGAAAAAACCAATCCAAGAAAGGTTTCCACTGCTCCACATCGTTTTTACATATAATTAAGCTTGTGTTTGCTGTGAGGTTCATTTTGCAGGAGGGTTTATTGTTTTTTAACAAATCATTTTTTGCATGGTTAAATTGAATTTTACCATGTTCAATAATACCCACCTGTTTTAAAATAGTAATCTCACAGCTTGTATTTGGGCTTTTTTTTGAAGATATTTTTATTTTTTGAGGGAGATTGATGTATAAATTCAACTGTCCCTCTCCTTTTCCTAAGCTACCTAAGAAGGTTGAATAGGAAAAAAATGGTTTTTTTTAGGTGTGTAGACAAAGAAGCCTTAGTTGGAGTATGTTGTATTGGTCAATGTTTTAGAGGCATTTAGTCTTTAGCCTCTTTTTCTTCATTTGTAATTGTTTGTAACAATTTCGTTGACATTAATGCAATAATTATTATATTATTATAGCCTAAATTCATACAGTATAATTGATTTTTTTTATGCTAAAGATTTATGCTTTTTTGGATGATTTTGTTTGAATAAATTAGCAGCGGTCGATTTTTAGAAAATTTTGTAAAAAAAAAAAAAAAAAAAATTGATTTTTATGGACAATTTTGGTAGAGTAGGGAGCTTATATGCTACCTGTCTCATTTAACATATGTTTACTTTCGATTAAAAAAGTGACAATAAAAATAAATTTTTGATTTGAAGTTATTGATTATTTTAATTTTGAACAAAAAAAAGAAAATACTGAGATTGATGGCCAATGATATATAAATGGTACCAAGTGTTTGTATAAACAATCAATATTTCTAGACGAATGAAATATTTACTTAATTAATACCAACAAAAGATCCAATATTACCTTATAGTTAGTTATAAATTTTGAAAAAATAAAAATAAAAATACAATGATCAAATATTGCTTTAGCTGATTTTTGAAAATAGAAAAATTAAAGTAATTAGTTTTGATAAATCTTAATGACTTTGTAATACTCATTTGAATTTATAAGAATTTAATGAACTAACTCAGAACACATTACCTTTTCTCAAGACATCAACAATGAATTAAGCCAATTTGGGGAATTGGACAAATTGGGGTCGGTTAGAAAATTTTAAAAAATATTTTGATCAGAAAATTTAATAAATTTGGTCAAAAAATATGTTCAGCCGAGTTGACGTACAATACATTGTAGTCTCCATTTTAATAAGTTTATATAAACCTTTTTTGTTATTTACTATTTTTTTACAACATTAATTTCTATCCATTCGGCCGAATTAGTCAAATTTCGGTCAATTAAGTTAATTCGAAATAATACTACTAATTCAGAATAAAATACAATTCAATAAAAACAAATACTAAAATTGTAATTTGAACAAGAATTTTCTTAAAATTTTTGGAATTGGTTGAGTGCTCAGCCTTGGCCAAGCCTCCAACCACCATCTTGACAAATTTTCAGAATTTGACATTTTTATGTTCTAATAATATGTAATATCTAAAATTTTATTTGTATATATGAATTAGATGCTTAAAAGAATAATTCTAAGAAAATAAAAAAATGGGTTTGATATTTTAATGTTCAGAATAATAATAATAAGACAAACCCAACAAATTTTTTGGTACAATTATTGGCAAGAAGGTGTTTTTATTTTCTAAAATAATGGGCAAATAGGTGTTAATACGTGGATAGCCTATGTTTTGATATCAGTAGGTGCCTCATAATTTTCATTTTATGCCTATGTTATTTGGTGGAGGAATTAAGCAAAAATGGTGCCAAGGTCTATAACTTAAAACTAATTTGGGATTGATATTATGAAGTTGAATTATATCCTTATACCTAAGTCCCTTCCCTACCAAAGATTGTAATCTAAATATATGAGTATTATATAGGGATATTGTTCCCAACAAAGTAGTTACAGAAATTGATTCAGATTCCATGTCTTAAAATG
The DNA here is from genome assembly GCA_948099555.1 of Croton setiger. NCBI lineage: Eukaryota > Viridiplantae > Streptophyta > Magnoliopsida > Malpighiales > Euphorbiaceae > Croton > Croton setiger. Next base: position 6,691 of record CANUEY010006132.1, on the reverse strand, counting down.
GTGACAAAAACAAGTTATCATTTGAAATAATATGATTCAAACTTTACTTTTGTTTTTATTTGTTTAATTCAATTGTTTTTGGATGAGAAATTTTAATTGATGAGATTTAATGTTTATGAAAAAATTAATGGAAGTTCATGAAATTCATATATTTCATCATATCTCAAATTTTTTATTTTAATGGAAAAAACATTTCCTGTACAGGATGAGATTTCGTCAATTCCATTATTTTTTTTTATTAATGACAGAATTAAAATATTAATTATGTTCCATATATATCCCTAAATCCATACAATGATTACATTTTATTAAATTCACATATGCATTTTTAATTATGTCAATATCCAAATGACCACTACATTTTATTAGTGCCTAAATCCCCTCAAAATGATGGAATTTGAGATTCCATTTTGAGCGATGTGCAATGTTGTGATTCCATCATTATTTTATTATTTCTATTGAGGCCTACTATCAGGCCTGAGGCCTATCACCATACACGCGGTCCATCTGAAGTGAAGACCGTAACTTTAAGGCTCAACCCACTAGTCCAGGAATTGCACAGGTTATAAACTTCGGTTTCGATCTTTTGGGAGTTCATTTTCTGATAGGGTGTGGCATTCGCCATAATCCAGATAAGCCAATGATGGATGATAAGGGTGAATCCCATATTTCTCAGGATCATGATAAGGAAGTGGCATAAGAATACGGGAATAAAACGGTTTCCACATTATTATAAATATTTGAGTAAAATCTTCATTCAAGGGTAATGCGATTCTAATTAAGACTATCTTTAAACTATTATTGATTCATTTTACTAACTTAAGCATCGAGGATCTAAACCCAACATCTTCTTTTATTTTCTTGCGAACCAACAAATTCATTGTTGCGATGACAACTATCTCAATGTTGTTTCCACCATTGTTTGTACCTCAACCAACGACATTAACGTTAGCATCCCTTTAGGGAGCTCGTAATCCATGCCACCAATTGAAATCATCCCTCCCGGTTTTCTTCTATGATGCTCCCATTAGAAATCTTACCTGGAGGTGACACCATTGTAAACGGATGCACAATATAATTTTCCCCTGAGTCCACGACACAATCCTCTTAACAACTCTGGCTCCCTTGGGACAATTTCCCCATATCTTCCATATTACTCTTATTTTTCTCAGTTATCTGCTCTGGCCATCCATTCCTCAGTTTGTGACATTAGTCACACAACTGAATGACTTGGTGAAAAGGTTGGAGGAATGTCACAAAAGAGAGATAGGGGAGATTCAAAAGCAATCTCCGTCGTTAGCCACAGGACATAGAGGCGATGAATGTCAATCACTTAGAGAAAGCCCAATCATAACTCTCTAAAAGCCGTAAGAGAGAAAAAGATGATGAGGTCGAAGTGATAAGTCCACTTTAGACCTCAGTAGTTATCGAGCAATAAATTCTGGCAATCCAGCCAGGTTATAACATGTTTGACCTCACAGAATCAACTTGCCTCTAACACTCGAAGCGCGAAACGTAATAGTACCTCAGAAATTCGAAATGCCATACATCAAATGTGTTTGGTCTGTTGAAGTCAAACTTGTTAGTTTTAGTTTGTTATGTTGTTTCCTATTTTACTGCATATCTTTTGTTAGTCAAATGTAAGTGGCATTTCTATAGAAAATAATGCTGTTAGTGAGCACAATAGTAGCAACAGTTTCTGCTATAAAAGAAATAATATTTTTTTAGAGTTTTTGGGTTGAGTGAAATAAAATAATTTTTTTCCCTCCATTTATGTGTGTTGTTCTCTGTAGTTTCAGTTTCTGCTGCTATTGTTTTTGTTCTTGAGAAATTTGATTTCCAACAATTGGTATCAGAGGCCAAAAGATGTCTCATCTTGAAATTGAGAGAGCTAGATTGAGAGAGAGAGAGAACAGAAAGAAAGAGAGTTAAGAGAGAGTGAAGAAACCTCTAATGAATTAAGTTCAACTATAGTAGGAGGAGCCTTATTCTCTGAGAAAGAAGGTTCAGTTTTGTTGAAATATCCTATGTTGATGAAAAGTAACTACGCAGCATGGGCTATAAAGATGGAGGTCTTTATGATGGCTCAAGGAGTATGGGATGCAATTGAGTCACCTGGCTCGATTGATAGACGCAGAGATAAGATGGCGCTGGCTGCCATTTACCAAGGATAGGTGAAGATACCTTGCTTCAATTGGGTGTGAAGAATACTGCAAAGGAAACATGGAACATGCTGAAAACAATGAACTAGGGAGCAGACAAGGTAAGAGAAGTAAGAACTCAATCACTATGGAGGGAATTCGAGGAGTGAATTCGAGGCATCGAGAATAAGTGACTCTGAGAACGTTGATGATTTCTGAGGGAAACTCACAATCATTGTCAACAAATTAAGAAGTCTTGGCAACACAGTAGAGGATGAGAGAGTGGTAAAGAAACTGTTGAGATCAGTTTCGTCAAAATTTCTGCAGATCGCAGCCACAATTGAAGAATTTAGTGACCTAACTACCAAATCAGTTGAGGAGGTGATAGGTTAAAGCTCATGAAGAAAGACTTCTAAGCTATGGCACACGATCTGAAGAAACTGTTCTTCTTATAAGGGCAGAATGAAAGGCGAAGGAAGAAGCAAAGAAGAACAAAGGAAAATCCAAGGAAACCACTAGTTGTAGAGGCGGATGAGGAAGATGGCGTGGTCGAGGCAGACACAATAACACTTATCAGTGGAAGGAAGAAGAACTGCAATAGAAAAAGAAGTTTGACAAATCAAAGATAAAGTGTTACAATTGCGGAAATATAGGACACTTCACCTCAGAGTGCTCGTCGAAAGAAAATGATGAGCGAGCAAACCTGACAGAGAAGAATGATGATGAACCAGCCCTCTTGATGATTGAAGCGTGTGAGCTGAAGTCTCTACAAGGAGAAACTTGTATGACAGCAGCAAAAGGGAACGAGGTGAAGAGACACGATACCTCGATTCAGCAGCTAGTAACCACATGACAGGCGATGTAAGTTGCTTCTCTGAAATTGATTATTCTTTTCATGGAAATGTGAAAATTGGCGATGGAACTGAAATTGAAATACATGGTTTAGGATTAGTGTTATTCCATGTAAAAATGGGGAACACTTGATACTAACCGATGTATATTTCATACCAAAATTGAGAAGCAACATAATCAGTCTTGGTCAATTTGATGAGAATGGTGGACGAGTATATATTAGTGGAGGTTTCTGTAAAGTTTATGACAGGGATGATAAACTTATAATCAAGGTTGGGAGGCAGCGAAATAGGCTCTTTATTGTAAAACTTCAGATTACACAAAAGATATGCTTGATGAAAAGCATAACTGATCAAAGTTGGTTGTGGTACGCACGCTACGGTCATCTAAACTTTCAAGCCTTGAAGATGCTTTCAAAACAGAAATTGGTGAAGGGATTGCCAGTGATATCCCATTCAAACTAGATCTGCGATGGTTGTGTGGTAAGAAAACAACACAGGTCACCGTTTCCCCACACTGCCATGTTTCGAGCAAAAGAGCAACTGCAGTTATGTTGACGCTTAATTTTTGCCCAAAAAAAAAAAAAAAAGTACCGATGATGATTAATGCTCCAAGCTCAAAGAGATCTCCAGAATTCCGAAGCAGCTCCTCCCTCCTCTATTTCAAAATATTTTTAATGCTTTCAATTTCAAAAATTCTTTTCAAAACCTTTCCTCTTCATTCTAATATAATTGGGTAGCTTATGGTAATTTTCAATTTTGGAATTTCTAAAAAAAAAGGGGTTTCAATTTCGGTCGTAGTTTCATTATTAGGTCGTTAAATTCCAATTTTCGTCTGGGTTTATCTTTATTTTATTTTTACTTTTATTTTTATTTTTATTTTCGAAATGAAAATGCCAAAAATATTATAAAAATATTAGGTTTAGCTCTTAATCTAATTTTAATTTAAGGAAAAAAATCGAATTTAATAATTTAAAGAGGAAGAAATTTGAAAAAAAAAAAGAGAAGAAAAGTCCAATTTTATTTAAATTTCCTTATTTGATGAATTTTCAATTTTAGTGTTTAAAATTTGGTTTTGCTTTAATTTCCATTTTAAAATTTCATTTTAAATTGGTATTTAAATAAAGTTTTAATTTTGTTTTTGGAGAGAATTGGGAAAAATGGATAGAATTGAAGAAAAATAGAAGTTTTGGGTGAATTAGGAATTAAATAAGGGAAGGAAGGGCGCAATTGAATTGAATGAGAAGTTCTGGGGTTAAAGTATGAATATAAAGAACTTGAGGGCTGGAATTGAAGAAGGAATAGGAACAGATCGAACCAGAATCGGTTCGATCTGAAATTCGGCTCGGTTTGAGGCTGGTTTTAGGTTCAATTGCAAAAATAATAAATAAATTAATTAAAAAATATAAAAATCGGAACGGCGTCGTTTTAGTAAACAGAAAGCAAAAAAAAAATAACAAAACAGAAAACTACAAATGATAAACAGAAATCGAAAAAGAAGAAGCAGCTGAAAACGAAAGAACGAAAAGGAAAGCAGAAAGAGGAAGGAGGATGACGACGGCGAGAAGGGAAGTTCAGCCGCTTGCCCCACCCAGAACGGAAGGTCAACGATGGAGAAGATTCCGAGGCTGTCGGGCGTGAGGGAAAGCTGCAAGGCTGCAGCGGGAAAAAGAGAAGAGAAGGAGACAGAGGCAGAGGCGTGCGAGGCTGCAGAAAGCAGAAGCTTCTGCCTACAAAAGAGGAGAGGAGAGGGAGCTTCGTTCAAGGAGAAGGGGAGAATTCAAAAAAAAAATCTGTAAGGAATTCGAAATGAAGGAGTTTTCATTCCTGTAATTCAAAAAAAAATTTAGTTTTCAGGGTTTCGATTTTTCAATTGTGGGTTAGGGTTTTCCTTCAGAAAATTAGGGGTTTTAAGAATTGAGTGTTTCCCTTTTCAATTTCTCTGTAAAAGAAACGAAATTTCCACTTCGAAATCCATTCGAAATTGGGGATTTCTGTTTTTGACACAATTGTTTGCTGTTCTGGATTGTATACTGAAGCTGTAAGGATTCTGGAATTGGAGCTAATCTGAGGTACTATCGGCTGTAATTTTCCTATTCGTTTTTAATTTCAAGATGAATGATTTTATCTTAGAACCAGATTAGGTATATTGTTTCGATTGCTGATTTCTCTGGATTGACGTCCTGAGATTTCTTTACAGTAGTATAATATATGGTATCTGTTGATGTGTTGCAATTGGTAACATTGTATTTGAGGTGATCATGTGTTTAGGCGTTGTTGAGAGTCATATGCTGTCATGTACTTCCGAAAACATGTTCGTTTTTTCATTTCTTGATAAACTCTTCCTAAATCTGTTTCTTTAGCTGGGCCTGTTAAATTTGATTGCCATAATCGTATGAACTGCTCCTGAACATGTGCTGAGTTTGCTAGCTCTTACGATTAGGTTGGGTCGTGAGTTTGAATGTCTTCATAGCCTACTGATATGCATAGAAACTGTTAGTTTTAAATGGTTTCCCCCTTCACAGGTTGCTTATTTTAATTTGATGATATTCTGTTTGGTTGATCTTTATGCTTTAATGGTTAAATGTATCCTTTTAGTCGTTTCTGTTTGAACTTAAGTTTTTATGAAAGATAATCCGTTGGAATTTTAGTTGCTGCTAGATCTCTGTTAAGATTATGTTGAAATGCCGGAAATGAATGATAATTGGTTTCTAAAATGGTATTCTCTTCTTACGGCTAGTCTGTTGGTTTAACGGCATCCTGTGCTTTGTTCAAAATCCATTTGGCCTTATGACTTGTCTGTTTCTGTTTCACTCCAATTTGGCTTTATCTGAAGTGTTGCATCTGTGCTTACTCCCATGGTTAGATGGAATCTAGGAATTAGATTTTGCTAGGTCCCATGTTTCTGCCCACGTACGTGTTGCTTGTTGCCTGTTAACTCATTGTCGCTACCTTCTGTTTACGCTCAATCCTGGATCATTTGGTTAAAATAATGTCATCATCTTCAGTTTCTTATGTTGGCATGTTTGGTTGTTCATATATGTTGAGATTAGGTTAGTTAGTTCGTGTCATTTAAACTTGATCATTCATTGTTTGCATTACTGCTTGCTGGAATCAATTTTTTTTTTTTTAAGCAGACAGCCCTTATGATTGATCTTCCTACTTTATGTGTGGTATGTTTATAATTGGTATTGACTACATCTGTTCCTTTTTTTTTTACTAGTTGTTTTTACATTCTTTGTTAAATGGTTTAAACATGAAATGTAAGAGATGCTGGACAATCTTAGAACTTTAATATGCATGCTGTTTAAAGTGATCTGATGTTCATTGATTTTAAAGCTCTTTCAAACTTCATCACTAATAGGATTCCTAAATATGTTGTGATTTATTGAATGAGAGATGACCATCATTTTTTTGGCCGTTTGATCATGCTTGTTGCTGTATTCATTTGTACCAATCTGTTATGATTTTGGTATGTACATCCTTAGTTCAGGATTCAGCATGAATTTAAGATTTAGCTAGGGATGGTTTTTTGTCATTAAGGGGATGAGGAAATTATTGCCATATATGTTCTTCATCATTATTAACCTGTTAAGATTGCTGCATTTAATGTATGGTTTAAAAGCAAGATTGTTTAGAGTTAGTAAACAAACTGCATTCCAAAAACCAGAATTCACGACATTTGTTTACTGTGACCAG
>CANUEY010006018.1:0-15323 GCA_948099555.1 Croton setiger | reverse complement strand
TATATATATATATATATATATATATATATATATATATATATATCACACATCATTTACTATAATTTACAATAGTTTTTACATATTCTACTTTATATCATATAGCATTTACATCTATAACAACATATTTTGCAGTATTATATTTATACATTATTTAATATAAACCTAACAAAAACAACTATACATATGGATGCAACAGTGAGGAAGAGAGGTCCTAAACTTCACCTGACCAATATGTGCAAATCAAGTGAGAAGAACTACACTTTACGCTATGAACTGACTTTGTCAGTTGCAGTTAAGAACCAGAAACATAAATTTGTGATTTTGGTAAGTAGCATACTCAGTAAATATAAACTATTATACTTTAAAACAATAATAATCATGAATTCATAATAATGATCAATAACATCAATATGCACATGCTTATATCATATTATTCTATTTAATTTCGTTGTGACCCATCAAATCAATTATTGTCTGGAAATTTTATATATCATATATAATATGACTAGTCAGTATCAAGTTCTTATATGAATCAAATGTCCATTTGTAAAATCATATATTGACTCGTAGGTCCTACCTGTAAAATCACATAATGACCGGTGGATCCGCCTATGAAATTTTGCAAATACAACACACAATTTTTAAATGATAAAGCTTAAATGGATTATTGTTCTACTTAGCTCCGTTGATAAAAGATTATTTTAGGTTAAATGCCTCTTGTCAAGTAGCAAGTTCAACCTGAATTGAAAAAAAAAAGAAAGAATGTTTGACATTTTTATGCTTTTTCCTCTTTGGCAGTTGAAAAACATTTACAAAATAGCAGGAAAAAAAAAGAGCACAACAAACAAATAGATAAATAAATTACTCTTAAGTTTAAAAAATTAGAAAGTGCTTTTGAATAATGCTAAACACTCATTTAATTATAAAAATTTAATATTTAATTCTTAATGTTCTCTTATAATTATTATTTAATCACTGAATTTTTACAATATTTCTATTTAGTGACTAACTTTTGGTATATTTCATGTTCTCCCTTCTAAAAAATTGAGGCAATTTTCTAAGAATATTATTTTAAAAAATTTGATGGAATTACGATAATTTGTTAAAAGTTAGAGATTAAATAGTAATATTACTATTCAATGAGCAAACATTATAGACTAAATAGTAAATATTTCTCAAACAGAGGAAAAACTTGAAACTGCGTCGTTTGGCAGAATATGTAAAATGCTCCCTTCACTCTCCTTCCTCCCCATCTATTTCTCACTCGCTGTATCTCACTATCTCTCAGTCGGACTCCGACTTACACGACGGAAATTCCCGCTTTCTCTCATTCTTTGCGCCCCTTTTCTCATCCTCCACCGCTCGCCTCGGTGAGCTCAACACTTTTTCGACTTTTCTTATTTATTTCCTTCTTTACTTTGTCAGATTAATGATAAAATTTAGCTCTGATTTATTAGGTCACCTTCTTCTTCTTCCGCAATTCCTTTCTTCCGTGCTGCTTGGTCTCTTTGTTGGCTACGAATAATTCAGGTTTGATGCACATTCTAATCTTTTATTTTTCCCCTTGCTTTACAGTATCTCAATCTTCTTGTTAAATTTTCTATTTCATAATTTGCTTTATAGTGGCATACCCTTTGACTGAAGTTCTATGAATGATTTTTTTTTTTTGAAGCTTGTACTGTTACTGATTTGTTTGAAGCTTCATTTGATTGATTTTGTTCGGTTTATACTGGAAATTGGAATTTGCATACGTAATTGCTATAGTTGAAGACTTATTAGAAGCTGGACTATTTTTGTATGAGAAAGTATTATACTTAGTATTGCAGAAAGTGAATGAACTGGACTCTTTTCATTGTAGTATCTGTTTGTTTGTTTTTGTATTCTGAATTTCTAATTTGTATAAGCTGAAATATTGATTTATATAAGCACCGAATAATTGCATAAATGGGAATATAATGATGGAAATAAAGTTGGTGTATTCAATGAATAGGAATATAAAGACTGAAAATGAGTGTATGAATTTGATGATGAAATGACTGAAATTTATGTATAATCAGTAGGTAAATATACACTGAAAGTTGCATTACGCTATGAATTTGCTAAAATGAAACACCTTAGTATGGGTAGGGTTGACTAAAAGTTCCACATTTGCGATATTGTGTTTCAATTTAATTCAGGATTTTCAGTTGAGGTGGAAGAATTGCCCCCAATCTAAAACTACAGTGTCAGCTGTAGTTTAGGCAATAACTGCAGTCTGTATGGGCAACAATGCTTGTACATTTCCATAGCCATATTTTTTTTCTTTCAATGAATTCATTGTTTTAATACTTGTAATCATATTTTAAATTGCAATTTTCCATAAGCAGTATCTAGAGGCAAATACGTTAAATCAGATATACTCACTGTTGGAGATCCTCAATCATACCAAGCAAAATGGCAACACCGCCACCGGGAGCTAACTTTGATGGAAATCCTCCAGCACCACCGCAGCCACCAGGAACTGACATGACTGGAATATGTTTCAGAGATCAGCTATGGTTGAACACTTATCCTCTTGATAGAAATCTAATATTTGATTACTTTGCCTTGTCCCCTTTCTATGACTGGACTTGCAACAACGAGCAGCTTCGATTGCAATCCATTCACCCTCTTGATCTCTCCCACCTCGCGTAAGTATGTCTTTGTCCACTTTTTTGTGTTTGATGAATTTTAAAACTTGCTATAAAATCTAAAATGTCAGTTTCAGAACCTGTAAATACGAGCATAATGTTAATTAGTTTTTGTTTCTATGCGGAATTAAAAAACAAAAAAAAAAAAAAATTCAAGAATCTAAATTGTGGTTAATTTGGTGTCATATTGGTAAAGGAAAATGGTAGGCATTGAATATATGCTGAGTGAAGTGATGGAGCCCAATCTTTTTGTTATACGGAAGCAGAGGAGAGATAGCCCTGAGAAAGTCACACCTATGCTTACTTATTATATACTAGATGGATCAATATACCAAGCACCGCAGCTTTGCAATGTCTTTGCAGCTCGAGTTGTAAGTTGTTTTTCTTTTTTTTCTTTTTTTTTTTTATAACAGGGTCAGGGTAGTATTCTTCCTTTTGGGTTGACTTGTGGACAGCTTGTCAGTTTCCATTTTTCTGTTTATGATTTGTCATAGCTAATCTTAGTTGTAGATATGTATCAACACAACATGGTGGGGAATTACTGTTGGAATTGTTAATTGAATTTATGCCAAATTGTCAAAACATTGTTTTATACTTTAAAAGATTAGCTCCTGAAGAAAATCTGCTTTTTTTTTTTTTATCCTATGCTATTCTTGACTGGATGTATCCATGTGCAGGGACGGGCTTTGTACCATATATCTAAAGCATTTACCACTGCTGCCTCCAAGTTGGAAAAGATTGGATATGGTATTTAATTAATTTTCTCTTTAATTGTTTTGAAGCATATTGCATTTATGAGTACACTTTCACTTGTTTCTTGGGGTGACAGTGATTCATTGTTGGTTTCACCCAAAGATTGGTGATGACATCTTTTGCTTCTTTATGAGTGGATTTTTTTTTATGAGTACATAAATAAGTGCATTTTAATCGTATATGATCTGTTAGTAAATTTGGGGATATGTCAACAGAGTTTTCAATCTAATGAAACAGTTTAGTCTCCCTTCTTACTCCTGCTTATGGATAATATTTGTATTTATCACTGTAATTCTTCCTACTAATTGTCAGATTTATTTTTTATAAAAACAATATGCTTAATGATGTATGCACAATAAAAATGTGACTGGTCTCAGGTTAAGAGCATTGTTATGATTCATTTTATTATTGTGACATAGCTTAACTGTACAAATCTAGCTTAAACCGTACAAATCGCACCATTTGACTGATTTCTGAAAGCATATAGCTGCTTAAATCCTAATTTACGATCAAAGGTTCAGTTTCAATCACCTGCATTCCACTAGCCCAGTTCATCCTACAGTTTATTAACATTTCCCAAATACATAGCTGTTGTGTTTATACACGCCATGAAAGCCACTGTGAGAGTTTTGTATATGGGAGTGGTTTTCATACTGAAGAAGATGCTGGTAGATTTTTTATGCTCTGTTTTTAGTATATAATGACGATGTCTCTCCATTCCTCTGCCCCATTTGGTTTCTTTCATGGTCTTACAGTGGCTTATTGACCCAGTTATTTGTAGCCTGTGGTGTGATTTCTTGTTGATGTATTCAGTTGCTGTTCTTTTTAGTCTAGTAATGAACTTACTAACACTGGAATGCCCGAATTTGTCTTGCTTGTCACTTGACCTCTAAGTGGTAACGATGATTGCCTCTGAGAATGTGTATCATCCACAATTATTGATGATAACTTACGAACATTATTTTTCTAAAATCCACAATTATTGATGATAACTTACGAACATTATTTTTCTTTAAGTTAGATGTTGGTCTCTCTCTCTCTCTCTCTTTTTTTTCTTTTTTTTTGTGTTCATGAACTTATGGCCCTTAAATATATTGCATGCTTGAAGTGCAATAGCCGATAGGTGCATAAGCTCTTCAATCTGTTTATTTTGTGCCTCAATACGCCATTGTATTCAATAGAAACCATTCTACATCATTATTAGCTTTGATTCTCACATAATTTGTGATGCAGTTGATGAAGGTGAAGGTACAACCTCTGAATCAAAAGTTAGCAAAGAGCAGATCGACTTCAAGGAAGTTAAGCGAATAGATCATATTCTAGCCTCCTTACAACGAAAGGTAACTTTTCAGGCTTATTTTCCCTGCATAAAAAAAAAAAAAAAATATCTCGTCCATATGACCGTATAAATTTCTCAGTTTAATGATATGTGATTCAATTTTGAAATTTGAATTATTCCTTCGTTGCATATTGCTCATTATGTGATAACAAGAGAATTCTTTATTGCCGATAAAGAATTCCATTTTTATCTAGGAATATATCGAATTCCTTTCCTTCTTCCATGAAAAGATGTTAGCTTTCAATATGAAAATTCTGAGGGCTATGTTATTTGGGGATTTCTGTGTTACAGTTACCCCCGGCCCCTCCACCACCGCCATTTCCAGACGGCTATGTTCCAGTCCAAACCTCAGAAACAGAGAAAAGTGCTGAAACTCAACAGGGAACAGAGTCGCAGCCTCTCGCTGTTGATCCAATTATTGACCAAGGCCCTGCCAAAAGAATGAAGTTTTGAAGCAGAAAGGGTATTATACATTTATTTATTTTTTCTCATACGGCAAAATCATAACCAGGAAAATAAAAATTGTGCAAGAAAATGGACTCCCAATCTAATAATCTAATCTCGTACTTAAGTTGCCCTAATTCATTTGATTATAGCTTAGGTTCTGGCATTTGCGTGGCTATCTTGATTTCAAGGACTTGAGTTAATAACAGTGATTAAAAATACTACTAATTATGTGTTTAGAATGATAATTGATATTGAAAGGCCAAGAACTGGCTCTCTCTGGCGATTTTTATCTGCAGGCTGTGTATGATATAAGATGACGTGGCAAATTCTAGGCCGTTGTTTAATGTATGATTATGGATTTGGGGTTGCAAATCTACATAAAAGCAAATGTGGAAGGTCCTTTCAAGGGAAAGTAGAGAAATGAATAGATAAATATTTTTGTGGTGCTTCCGTTGCCGCCGCTTACAGCATCAAATGCAGCCATCGCTTTGCCTCCGCTGCACTCACTGTACAATGTAACAACACAAATCAATTCAAGAAAATTTATTTCGTTTTGAGGTGACGACAAACTGAGATACTTTAATCATAACGTATAATAATCGAGACTACTTTCGTAAATCTCTTTGTAATACTGAAAGGAAATACTATTACATTAAAATACCACTTTAAGAAAATTCTGGTATTTACAATAATTTAAAAATTGTAATGGTTTCTTCCTTCAAATTCTCACAGCTCTTTCTCATTGGATTTTGGGCGGCCACCTGGGATTGGTTCCGGGACGGTTTTTTTAATAACTTTTTCGGTACTGATTTATGGTTTATCGTTCCGATTTCTAATTTTCAGTTTCGGTTTCGATTCTTTAATTATCTTTTTTTTTTTTTTTCAGATTTGGATTCGTTTTGAAAAAATCGTATAGTTATTACTAATTTACCATCTAAATATCTTAAAATTGCAATAAAAATAATAAATTCTAAAAATGATAAGCAAAATTTAAACATTCAAACTTCATCAAATCACCTAAGATATTGGTTATCTAATAGGTATATTGTGTCTTTACGTATTATAATTTATATATAAATATTATTTTTATAATATCCACTAAATGATTCTTTTTCATATACAGAATTATTATGTAATTTTTTTAAACTTTAAATGTTCCATAAATTATTTTATATCCACAAAATTGGGATATTTGTGAAAAGAATTTTGAAGTTTTAAGAATTTTTAATAAGAACATATATACTTTTAGTAGAGTTTATAATCCCACAGTAAATTTATTTTTACCCACTTATTTTGATATTGTTTGTCAAAATAAAAGATTTTGAAACTCATATTATTTTAAAAGATTGTGTTTTTTAATGAAAAAAAAAAATGGATTTCTTACCATAAATATATTTCACTTCTTTTTCTTATATAAATATATTGCTTATGATATGTTAGATATTGATGTTGAATAAAGTGTTAATGTTAATCAAGTTATGAATGAAATTAAAAATTATGCTATACAATTATTTAATGAATTTACAACTATAATTGATTCTTTTACTAGTACTTCTATAAGTGATGTTGGTGATACATTTGGAGCAATAAAATAATTCGATCGATTAACACTAAGTCGACAAAAAGACTGAAGGGTGCTACATAAATTACCGAATTTGATAATTATTTAACCACTACTTTTGAGTTTAGTGAAAATATTACAGTTTCAAAATTTTCAATTTGGATTGGAGGAGTTGACACTCTAACATTTTTCCAACTATTACACTTATTGTAAAACAAATTTTTAGCATCATTTGCATCTACTATAGCGGTGAAACTAGTTTTTAGTGTCGGAGGGAACATACTTGATGAAACTCGGTCTAGATTACATCTGGATTCATTGTAAACTCAAGCTTGTGTGGCAGATTGGACTAGAGCCGATTAAGAACACAAGAAATTCACAAATTAATGACAACTTAAGTGAAAATGAAGGATGCTCAAAAGAGGGGAAAGGGGATGAGAATAGTGATGATTAAGGTAAAGAGATTGCCTGAAAAATAAAAGGTAATTAGAACTACATTAGTTTTGATTCATCTCAACTCTTAAAGAATACGTAGGCAACTTAATTGTTTTCCGATTTTTTTTAAAAAAATTTAAAAAGTTTGTTTTATCAATCAAAATCAATTTTTTGTTTATCTTTATTTATGAATACAATTTTATTTTATTACCATTTTTCTTTTCTTTTTTCATTTTTATATATATTTTTATTTTATTACGGAAAATATGAGAATAATTTTTTTAATGATGTTACATTTTTCAATAAAAAATTGATTGAGTTCAAATTATGTTAAAACCTCGTTAAAATTATTTTAGAACAATAATTTGAAAATTATGTTAAAATCTTTTTAGTACGAATTTTAACCGTTCGGAGAACCGGTCAAAAATCTGTTGAAAACCGTTCGTTAAAAGAACTATAAAGACCGTAACTGTCAGTTCTAGAACCGCCAAAGAATTGTTTGATGATGGTTTGGTTAAAGTTCCATTAAAATTTAGACCGTGAATCGTCGATTTCAAAACCGTAACTGGCGATTCTAGAATTGCGGTCATCTCTACTTCGACGAAAATTGTAGGATGTGTAAGTATCAAGTTCGAACATACTAACCACACCACATTGTAGGCTTATATCTTGTTATGAAATTCACATTGTTAAGCAGTCCGTCAATGTCCTGTTTGAGTGTGCATCACAGATGTGTGTATACCTATGGAAAAAAGAATTTCAATAAAGTGATTTGAACCGGGTAATTTACCAACGGTTCTGGTAATTCAAAACATGGATATTTTTCATTGGCATTTCAAGCGACCCTAATGGTAACGGCTTTATTACGATTAGGATGAGAAAATTTCAGGAAACTTGAATCAAACGGCCACATGAAAGGATTGATCGGATTAATAATAGCTCAATTGGAGGTTCCTGTTCGAACCGATTCAAAATCAGCGATTCCAAAGGTTGAAACCGAGCCCGGCCAGGTGTAGGTTACCCTACAACTGTGTGAGTACTGTAAAGTACAATGCAGCAAATACAGAGAGAGATCTTTAGGTGGCGGGTGTCGGTATCTGAGTCGGTGCGTGACCACCCAAATTGCGTCAGGGCTCAGATTTCCGGTGGATATGAAATGTCGCTGTAGCCTTGAGTGGATGCCACGTCATGGGGCCCCACAGAAGACGAGAGGAGAGGCGAGGAGGTCACGTGATTGAATTGGATTTAAATTTGTGGTGCCCAACCCAATGCTGACTCAGTAATGACTATACTTGATAATAATGAAGTGGGACCCTACTTAAAAATATCCTACAAGTCCGATTCTTAAAAAAGGATTTCGTTGTAAGGACTTGACATTTTTTTTCAATTAAGGACTTTCTATTTTTGAAGTTTCGATTTAAGGAATGGAAGGAATCCGAAATTACTAGATCTTTTATATACCTTCTTGTCCTCACTCCACATTTTTATTTATTTATTTTTTCAAAGGATATTAATTTTTTAGAGCTAAAATATTTTAAATCTGCGACATCAAACTTTTACAAATATAAGTTACAAATTAAATCTGTACATTTATCCTGATTTTTCATTGGTAAAATAGCCATTTTATTTTTCAAATATACAATTTAAATTTGATTGAGTAAAAAAAAAGAAAATTTAATAAAATTATACAAAATATATAAGTTGTAAGAAATGTCAGTGAAGCAAATTATGTAAATTTCAGAGGAAGAGATAAGCTTAAAATGAAATTCTAAGTTTTGCGAGTATTTTTTTTTTTTAATAATTTCGGAATATAAAAAATAAATTAATTAAACTATTTTGTTGATATTTTTAAAAATTGTGCCTTATAAAAAGAACGGTGCAAAAATTATTCTTATATGGTTAAAGAACTGCGTAGAAAATAAAAAAAAAAATTCAACAAAAAATTAATAACAAAAATTTAATCATTGCAATACCTTTCCCTTGTAAAAAAAAAAAAACGGTGATTTTGTTGGAGGAAGAATCCTTACGTGTCTTGTGTTTATTTATCAAGATTATAATAAATCACTACTATATACTATATGTTTCAATCATTTCAATTAGTCTAATAAAAAGTTAAATTTGACTTAATTAATTACATTATCATTTAAATTAAAATATAGTATTCGAAACACTCTAGTCAATTAGTCATCACCTAATATTCTTATGACCAAACATTTAACTAATTATTAATGGGTTTTGAATAAAATTAGCAGTAAATAATTTGTGTCAATAATCAATAAGTTAGCAAATCATTTTCATAATAAGAACACCATCAATAGACATACTAGTAGTTAGTAGAATATCAAATTAGTCAAATATAACTTTCATTTGCTAATTACGTATGAAAGATATATAATTTTCTCACTTCATATTTAGATTATCTTAATTATGTATAACTAATTCAGTACCTTGCAACATTACCATTTTTATATATATACCTTTTTAGAGCATAAATGGAATAATTAAATTATTATATACCTTGAAAAGAAAACTGAGATTTGAAGATAATAAATATTTATAGATTTTTATGCTAAAAAAGAATTGCAGTATTTAAACGGAATCGTAGAGGGAGCTCATAATAATAATAATAATAATATTATTATTATTATTAAAATACACAAATTAACAAATAGAAAGAGAAAAAAAAAGGTCTCTCTTTCTGAATGCCGCATGTTGACAATTTGCATGGGACTCTGTTTGTCTCTCTCTTAATTCTACTACCTATGATATGGTATTTTTTTTTTTTTTATTCATATAATGAAAATATATCAAATAAGGCCTTAAGAAAGATTTTTCAGGTGAGGACTCGCCATCTCTGAATTCTCAGGTAAGGACTCTCCGGCCAATTATAAATACCTTCTTTTTTCCCTTAACCCTAAATGCAACAAACCCTTTCTTCATTTCTTTTTCTTTCTCTTTCCAAATTATTCTCTGTTTCTGTCTTCTTCAACATGACTATTCTCATCGAGCACCCTCACTTTGATTTTGGTATATATATTCTTTTTTTTAATTAGCAGATTATAAGAAATTTATATCTTCATTTATTTATTTATTGCTTTATTTTTTCTTCTATTTTTATCCCTCCGATTACAGGGTTTGATGTGGAGGAAAAGAAGATCCAAATTAATGAGAAAGAAGAAGAAGAAGTTGTGTTGGAGGGTGGATTTGTTGTTCCACATACAAACTCTTTTGGCCAAACTTTTAGGTTTTTTTCTTTATTTTTATTAATTTATTTCCCCAATAATCTCATATAAATAATAAAAAATTAGTAAAAGAAAATAAAAATACCAAGGACATCTTAAGTATGACATATAAAAAAATTTAGTACTTTGATTGATATTGAATAATAGAAGAGTTATACGGCAAATTTCTATGCCAAATGGCAATTTTGCATACAACCACGGAAATATTTCGTCTATTCTGCTTAGAGGTGGAGGGTTTAAATTGGAAATTTGCATATATAACGTAGTTTACAGAATCTGAATTAATGACACTATTAACACTAATTATGTAATGATTAAACAAACCTAAGTGGGTTGATTTTATGAATAAGATATTCGTAATTGGAATAATTATAACTTTTTCGAAGAATAATTAAGATTCTTTTTGTTTGTTCATATGTTTTATTAATTAAATTGACAAATAATTAGATGACATGTGTGCAAAGCAGAGATTATGATGCAGAAGGGGAAAGGCAACCTGGAGTGGAGAGTTTCTACAAGATTAATCATATTAATCAAACATATGACTTCGTAAGCTTACTTTTAATTTTATTTTCTTGACAATAATTAAAATTTATATTATATAGTTAATAATGAAATGATGAATATAATATAGGTGAAAAAGATGAGAGAAGAGTATGGAAAGCTGAACAAAGTGGAAATGAGCATATGGGAAAGTTGTGAACTGTTAAATGATGTGGTGGATGAGAGTGATCCTGATTTGGATGAGCCTCAAATTGAGCATTTGCTTCAAACTGCTGAAGCCATTAGAAAAGACTATCCTAATGAAGATTGGCTCCACTTGACTGGCCTTATTCATGGTAATTTATATTCTTTATTCATTTTACATTTCATTAAGGCGGTAAAAACGCTTAGTCGGTAAAAATTATTTTGAATTTAACCTGATAGATAAAAATAAAATAAGTAAAATTTTAAAGCTCAAATCAAGGCAAATCTTGGTTAAATTTTCCGAACTCGATTTAATAATATTAATATTTGGCTTCACTCAATTCGGATGATTTGTATATACAGTCATAATTCGGCTTGAATAGTTAATCGTAACTTTTATTTCAATACCCCATATTTCAAAACTTTAAATCATATGCATACAGATATGTAGGAAAAAGCGTTTTATGTACCCCTATTAATGCATCACTCATAAATTAAGTTTATAATTAGAGGGTAATGAGTAACTTAGTGGTTAAAGCTTAAAATTAACTGAACTGAAAATTTGAAAACAAAATTGGGCTGAGTATGTTCATGCTGGTGATTATTTATTTGTCTGTTGTCTGATCATTAAATTGAACTTTTGATTTTGGGCTGGATTTAGATCTTGGGAAGGTTCTTCTTCATCCAAGCTTTGGTGAGCTTCCTCAGTGGGCTGTTGTTGGTGAGTATCATATTTTTACAGTAATTATTTTACCATTTACCATAGAAATAGGCTAATAAATTAGTAATTAACATTACCAGGGTTATACTGATTTTGATTGAAACGACTTACAGGTGACACTTACCCTGTTGGATGTGCTTTTGATGAATCAATTGTTCATCACAAGGTCTTAATTTTTTTTAAACCCTTAATTATAAAGTTTTTAATCACATTTTATAACAACAATTAATATTAAAATGTATTGATTTTTATTAATTTTCTCAACAGTATTTTAAGGGAAATCCTGATTTTGATAATCCTGCTTACAACACTAAATATGGAGTTTACTCTGAAGGATGTGGATTAAATAATGTTATGATGTCATGGGGACATGATGATTACATGTATCTGGTAATTTATCAATATCTAAATTATTCAAAAATTTTTTAATAAATATGATCAAGATCGAGAATATTAAACCTTTGTTTGACTTATTATTATTATTATCAGGTGGCCAAGGAGAATAAGACAACTCTACCATCAGCAGCTCTTTTCATTATTAGATACCATTCATTTTATGGTAACTAATTAATAATTATAAATTAAAGAAATAAATATTTGTAATTAATTAACTACTATTATCTATAATCACCCCTTAATTTTTTATTTGATTTTGCAGCATTACATAGATCAGGAGCATACAAGCACTTGATGAATGATGAGGATATTGAAAATTTGAAGTGGCTCCAAATATTCAAGTAATTAATTTAATCATATCATATTATATAAATAAATATATGAATATAAGAATTAAAATAGCATTGAAATTTTAAAATATGGTTTTTATGCAGCAAATATGACCTGTACAGCAAGAGCAAAGTTAGAATTGATGTGGAAAAGGTCAAGCCATACTATCTATCCCTTATAGAAAAGGTACATAAAAAAAATTAAAAATTGTTTATTAATTAATTTTCCACTTAATATTTGATTTTCATTTTCCATTAAGGGGTTTAACGTTGGTCAATTTAATGTTGCAGTACTTCCCAACAAAGCTGAAATGGTGAAATCTAGAAAGATTTGAAGCTATATTATTACTACATTGTTATGGAAATAATGGAAGTAGTAACTATAGAATTTTGTAAACCAAGTATTTGTTTGGAATAATTTACTATTAGTTTGTTTCTAATTAGTAATTACTAAAGTTAATTAAGCAATTTGGATGGTATAATTGCCAGTTTGCCACATCATAAGTTCAATCTCCATGTGAAAAAAACCATTAATTATCTATGGCATCACTATGTGTGTTTCCAATAATTATCCTTCTTAAGCATCAGATTCTTTTATTTGTTCTGGTGAATTGTGAGTGATCAATATCTTTAAAGTGACTTATCAAATTTCTTAATTATTTCTGTTACAGAAAGTACTTTCAGTTGACAGCAAAACAATAAAAAGACCCCACAACTCCATTATTATAACTATTTGACAATTCCAAGAACTGTGTTAGAGATTTTTGATAAGTTTCAAATCTAAATTTGTGTGCCTAAATTTTGTAAGAACTATTATTCCCCTTGTCATCATCTACCAACTCAATATTGGCCTCATCTTTAAGAAAAATCAAGAAGATTTTTGTTTTTATATCTGATAAAGGGAGCTTATAACTTATAAGCCAATCACAAATATAATACTACCAATATACGTTTAGAAGCACAATTATAATATATTATCCAATTACCAATCAACTTACAATCACTATTATATATCCCAGCCAATCTTAAAAAAAAAAAAAAAAATCATACTCTTCTTCACAAAATGGGCTCTGAAGGCAAAGAAAGCGTACCAGTGATAGATTTCTCCAGCCAAGAACTAAAGCCAGGGACTCCTTTATGGGAGACTGTAAAATCCCAAGTCAGGAAAGCAGCAGAAGATTATGGTTGTTTTCTGGCGGTGTTCAAAAACATTCCTCAAGAACTTCGAAACGCGACGAATAAAGCAATGGAAGACATTTTTGCATTACCCTTAGAAACCAAGAAGCTTAATGTTTCTGAAGTACCCTTCCATGGTTATATTGGACCATCTGATCCAACTTCAATATATGAAAGCTTGGGTTTTGATAACTGTGACTATGACCACGTTCAAAATTTCACCGACGTCCTCTGGCCTCAAGGAAATAAAAATCTCAGGTTCATAATTTATTGTTTTTTTCTTTCCTCCTTTTAGATAGAAAATGTTTTAACTTTTGGGATAATTTTTAATTTTTGCAGCGAGACACTGTATTTATTCACAAAGGAATTAACTGGATTAGATGAAACAATAAGGAGAATGATTGTGGAGAGCTTCGGAATCGAAAAGTTATTGGATGAACACTTGAATTCAACTTACAGTCATATTAGACTGAGTAAATATGAAGCACCAAAGACCAGTGAGAAAAAGATAGGGATAAAAAGTCATACAGATAAGAACACAACAACCATTATATACCAAAATCAGATTGGTGGCTTACAGGTACAATTGAAAAATGGGGATTGGGTTAATGTCGATTTTTCTCCAGATTCTGTCGTTTACCTTATTGGGGACTCTCTACATGTAAGTCTACTTTCAGAACTTTTTAAAATTATGGAAAAATGTCTTATTTTCATCATCTGATTCAGCTTTGAATTGAATGGATTCCGCAAAATTTTGTAGGCCTGGACGAGTGGACGATTGCATAGCGCAGCCCATCGGGTTATGATGAGTGGGAACCAGACAAGGTTTTCTGCAGTGTTATTTACAATTCCTAATGACGATTACACAATAAAAGCTGTAGATGAGTTGGTTGATGAAGAACATCCTGCGTTATATAAGCCTTATAAATATATTGAGTACCTTAAACGCCGTCAAGCTGAAGCTGCCAAAGGTTTTGAATTTCCATTGAAGGAATTTTTTGGTGTTTGAGTTTGATCATTTTAGATCTGTTATTTAACTACTAAATTGTGTTCTGGACATTTTTCAAGACTCAGTGTCGTTATTTAGCAAGTCCTTAATCAATAATTTTGAAGAACAAAAATTACAAATTTCAGGTACTGTTTCTTTGTAAGAACCTTAATTAAAATATTGTAATAAATTAATAAAACGTAATTGCCTCTTTTTTTAATATATGTGCTTTTGGCCGTATTTATAATATAATTATACAAAATGTTTTAGGTATCAAAATTTTCTTTTATTGCAGTATATTTAAAGGAGGAAAATAAGAAGTTTGGTGGGTGAAATGAACCAATTGCCATAAAGTAGTGGCTACACCACTGAGAATTAAATTTTTCTGCTTTCTTCCTTTTCATGTCCGCCATTAAATATAATAATTGGCCGGCAAAGGATTCTTTATGTAACCCCACCCTAGTTGATATTTCAAAATAATATTCTCATGTTCAAAAGCGACTGATTTAATACTCAAATTTTGCAAGTCGCCATCTTAGCGTATAAAGTTTTGTTGTTATATATATATATATATATATAT
>CANUEY010005838.1:0-41732 GCA_948099555.1 Croton setiger | reverse complement strand
TTTTACAAAAAAACACACAATTTTTAATTTCTACAAAACAAAAAATAAAAAAAAAAAAAAAAAAAAAAAAAAAAAAAAAAAAAAAAAAAAAAAACATTGTTAAACTTGTTCAATGCATGTTGAATACAATAATAACAATATGTCCATAATATGTTCCATTACTTTTCAAAAACCATTCATTTTCAAATTATAATTGCAATTATCAATTTTTTTCAACACATAAAGTCAAATTTTAGAAACGGTTCATAATTAATCGAAAATTGTTTGGAACATATTCATATATATACTAAATTTCTAACATATATATCTTAAATTCCAATAAATTAATCTAAATCAAAAAATAAGTCTGTCATTTCAATTTCATAACTAAGTTTTGAATAGGTCATGCTAATGTATTCACAATTCCATAAAACTTTTATAATGGAATTTCAATGTCAGCAATTATTAAAATAGAAGAAGTGTTCATAATATGTTCATATTTTGTTCATAAAATTTTTACAAATGTACGAAACTGTTCGGAATATATTTAGAGAAACCTAACATCACCAATATGTCGCAATTTTCTTGTAACATGCAACTTTAACTCACAAAATAACATAAATTTAACTTCGAAAATTGCATCAGTAATGCATAGAAATCTTTTCCATCGAACAACAAATCCATAATTCTATTCACATGGAACAAAATCCTTTTTTTTTTTGCTACCAAATTCATTAAAAAAAGTGCTCTCAAATTATAATTCCATGTGTTAACCATCAGAAGCCACACAAAAAAGGAAGAATCAATCGAAGCTAAGTCAAGATTAAAGACTATTGGTCCATCCTTATTAACATTCAAACAAAAATTTCTCCAAAACAATCCTTCTGTAGAAAGGGATGGATGAATTAAGTTTTTTAATTTTTTTTTTAACTTTTTAACTTTTGTTTTGAAATATATATTTAGAAAATTGTATGGAAGTATGAACTAGTTGAATGGTGTAAAAAATTATATGTTACATAATGATTTATACATGGGAAATTATAATGAACAACAATATTTCAAATTTATTTTTAGTAAATATCACAAACGTCTTGAGTACTATCGTTATTTAAAATAAATTAAGTGAATGTCATTTTTTAATTACTGTAATTATACATATTTATTTTTTATATTTAAATAGTGAATAGATTATATGTGAAAATACGTGTATTTACCATAAATATATTTATATATCTACATTATATTGCTAAATATAAAACATCTGAAAATGTCATTTAGATAATATTCCAAATTTTATTATAATTAAGTTACAAAGTTATCCTACTCCCTTTATACATTGGTAAGGAAGGATTAAAAAAGCTAAGTACAAAAGAATGCTTTGGTTCTAAGCTTAGTATTTGATGATTTGGTTAGTTCAATCAAATAAATATATCTTCTTTGTGATTTGATTTTGAGATAAAAATAGAATTTTGAAAGCAGAATTGAGCATTTTTAACTCTCCAATTCAAACGACATAAATAAATAATAGTAAATCACAGATATATGATTCTACAAAAAGAGGTTAATATAGACAGCATAAACTGGGTTTCCATTCTTTTTGTCTATTATGGACAAACAAGGTTCTTGTTTCATATTTCCAAGGGATATTCCTAGGAAGATAAGAATCTTTACTCTTATTTCCACCATTTTCGCAATACTATAACTTCATTAAATATTTCACAATTATTTTTCATCACTGCTCCAATCCAATAATTTTAGTCTCAATGATTCACTTCCGCTGAAATATTCTCCACACACAATATATATTCAATTCTACCAACGATTGAGTTGTTCTAGTTTAATCTTGAGATAACTACAATTAAAGTTGATAAGGGAAATTCTGTGTTCTTAATAATCATATCTAGATGGTTCGATTTCAGATATTACCAGATACTTTTAGTTTAGTAATTGAACAAATTTTTTTTAAAAAAAAAATTTAATTCTAAATATCAAAAATCAGCAATGTTGAAAATTTGGTCAACAAATTGGGAGTAATAAAATTGGAGATTAAATTTATAATTTATTAATCACATCCCAAGAATAAGCTACCTTATTGAAAAAATTCAGAACAGAACACTAAAATTCAGTGTTACGTAAAACTAAAGAAATGAATAGAGTAGTCTTTATTATTATTATTATTATTTTCTTTTCATACCCATTTTTGCTATTATTTTAAAGACGTGAGGGTGGCTGGACACTATCACTATAATAACCACTAGCATCTGCTATCAAATTTCCTAATTTTTTAATTTCTCTTAAACACAATTTCTGCCCAAAAAGAAACTTTGACTGCGGAAAGAGGGACATTATCCTAAACAAAAAGCCTTTAATTCCTCTTACTTTCTTCATCCATACAGATTTAAAAATATTCATACACAGTAACGGTGAGGAGTTAGATATGTAAAAAAAAAAATGGAGGGAAAAAATATTCGCTAAAATAAAGTCTAAATTTATTGCTCGTATCAGATCAGTTCATTAAGTGAAGTATTTGTTGTTTAATAAAAAAAAATTATTTATGTACACTATATGTGTATACTAAAATGAATACATTTTATTATGTAAGTTATTTAAAAATAGTTTAATTGTCTTTTTTATTCTAAAATTAACATATCTCTTTTGTAACTTAAGCTGCATTTCCTTTTAATAAATCCCATTTTCAGAGAAATTATTTTCTATTCAACTTCTGTGCCAATTATGCGTGAAATTTCTAGACATTATGCTTCAAAAATAAAAAAGGAATAGAAATTGAAGAAGAAGAAGAAGAACAATTAGTAGATAAACTAGCTTAATTACGCATTTGGTGAGTTTTTCAAAGGGTGGTTGATAGTCGCTTAAGATTCTAATTAGTCGTTAGTTTGGATATATATTTTTTTTTAATATTTGAGTTTCCTAAATTATTTTTTATTTTGCGCCTAAAATGGTATCTAAAAATTATTGTGCACTAAATTGAAATATTTTATAAAAATTAGATATTAAATTTATTAATTTTTAAATTTACATGTCACTAAAGTCTAGTTTAGTAATTAACACGCTATATTTTAACTTGTTGGTCACGATTTAAAATTTTCATTTAGACTTCTGTTAATAAAAAAAATTATCTCTTATTGTGTGGTTTACATATTATTTAATTAAAAAAATATCACATATTATCGTTTCATTGGTATTTTAATTACTCAAAAAAATTTCCGGAAGACACATTATCAAAATATACTAAATTACATTACTTTATTACTTTAGGCACCATTTTAAAAAAGATAAAACATGAAATTAAAATGTTTTATAAAAGTTAATCACTAAATTTATCAATAATTAAAGAATTCAATTTTATTTTGGCAATCACCATGCAATCATAAGTGTACTTATGAGTTTTTGTATTAATGAACTTTTATAAAAATAATTGAAATCTCTAGTCAAAATGTTGTAAAAGGAATCAAACCTATCCCGCCGTCTGTTGGAAAACACATCACCCATTTTAAGATTAAATCATTAATAAAGACTCCATTTTTAATGGTAACAATTTTCTTCCAAAAAATAAAATAGACTTCAATTTTTGTTTTTTTTTTTTTTTTAAACAGAGATAAAGACTTCAATTTTAATGGTTCTAAATAAAGTTCAATCCAGCAATAAGCGAACATGTTAATTAGCTTTTCATTTTAATTATTGCAGTAAATAACACAATCTACAGTTTAAATATCAAACACAAATATATATTCTTAAAAAATAATTTTAGATTTATCAGTGATCTGTTTTATTCAAAGCTAACAAAACTACATGAAAATATTAAAATATACTTTTGGCAAGAAACATTTGCATTTCTTCCTCCTGAATATATGAAATGCGGGCCTTATATTAGGTGCCTGGTTATAAGCATATAACCTATGCTTAGCTGCTTAAATTATTTGTTTTATACAACATTTTTTTATGGCATAGGGTATAATTTTAATGGTTTTTAAGTGTGAATAACACTTTCTTTCAGAAATTAATTGTTTTTATTAATTACTGCAGGGTTAAGACAATACTTTTTTAGGATATAACAAAGTCTATCAAAATATTTAGGCAGTAAAACCTTAAATATTTCTTTAAATTTTCAGAAAAATGGAAGCACAGTGAGAGATACAATTCTGTTATTAGAGGACCCAAATTTCTGTCGTTGGAACCACCTTTACAAATAGTTGTATATGTTATTAACAGTCTTATATGTAAATAGTATAACTATCAACAATCTTTTTTAAATTTGAATTTGAATATCTATAATTAAATTAAAATAATACATAAAAATTACTTTGGGCAATTATTAAATGTGATTTTTAATTTTTTTAACGAAAATAACTGTATACATTAGATCTTGAGTTTAAGATATGAGTCTAAAATATGTTTAATTGAATACAAATATGAATTTTAAATTTTAAAAGTGTTATATACCGATTTTCTCTTTAATAAATAAATAATATTATTTATTTTTTTTTTAAAGTAGAAAGAAAATATATACATTTTTTTACCAATTAAAATATATACATTCTTAAGAAGATGTTAGTTGTTAAACTTATTTGATTGATTGGTTTATCTACCCAAAACCTAATGCTTATGCAAATTCTAAGTTCTCTTAAATATAAAAACTCAAATGATATGTTAATAATAATAAGAAAAATAAAAGACATGCATGCTCCAAGTAGTAGTACTAATGGTAGTAATAATTACACCCAAAGCATATAGATAACCCCACATTAATCAATAATTAATTTTTTTAAAAGTGAATAATTAAAAGTTAAATCACAACTTTGGAGGTCCATAATCCAGTCTGATCACTTACCTGCCAAGCTAGTTATTTTATTTTATTTTTAATTGGACCCGCATAAAATATGTTTATTTTTCTTCTCCCCCACCATCTTATATATCTTTCTTTCTTCTCCACTTGCATATTTGCTACTAAACCTTTCTTTCATAACCCAAAGATGAAAAGAATGGATTTTTTCTGTGCTTCTCCTGCTTCAACTGCGATATGTTCTAGTCAAGATCACCGGTCCATGGTCCGCCGTGGACCTACACATATTCATCGTAAGAATTCGAAGCCTACTTTCACTTATTATGATGATGATCATGAAAGTGAGAGGAAGAAGAAGATTTTTTCAAAACAACACAGGAAGAGCTCTGCAGAAAATTGCAGAAACTACTATAATTATACTAATAAGAGTAGTGATTTACGCAGAAAAAGCTCTGCTGATATAAATGATGTTCATAATAGTCCAAAAGGGTCTTCTTCTTCTTCTTCTAGGTATCTTTTGAGTGATAATAAAGTTCCTTATATTGATTGGATTTCTACTGAGTCTCATCTTTCTTCCACATTAGTTCTTGATCCTAAGCAAAATAGTACGAGGTTGAAATCATCTGCCTCAGCTCGTTCTCACGATCAGGTTCTTAATTATATATATTTATTTCTTTTGTAGTTAGTGTTATTTTAATTTTTTTTGGATAAGTTTAT
Source organism: Croton setiger (assembly GCA_948099555.1). Classification (NCBI taxonomy): domain Eukaryota; kingdom Viridiplantae; phylum Streptophyta; class Magnoliopsida; order Malpighiales; family Euphorbiaceae; genus Croton; species Croton setiger. Next base: position 36,235 of record CANUEY010005838.1, on the reverse strand, counting down.
AGAGATTTATGATTGTTGCAGGTAGTGGTTTTGTGGGTATCAATCCATTGCAAGGGTTGTGAAGGAAAAGTGAGAAAGCATATCTCCAAAATGGAAGGTCAGATTTGAATTTTAGTAGATAGAATATTAATTAATTCTCTGGTCTGCCAAAAAATGTATAATTTGTTTAACAAAATTGATTATTATGCTTTTGTAGGAGTAACATCATTCAGTATAGATTTGGCTACAAAGAAAGTGACAGTGATAGGGAATGTGACTCCATTAGGTGTTCTTGCTAGTGTTTCTAAGGTCAAGAATGCTCAGCTTTGGCCTTCTTCTTCTTCTTCTTCTTCTTCTTCTTCTTCTTCATCCTCTATCTTCTTGTCTCGATGATTCAATATTTTTTATGTTTAGTGTGAATTAATATAAACAGTGTGTGTTTTCTGTGATTTTTAGCTTAGCTTTTGTTTAATTAATCACTAGATATATATGTCTAAAGTATATTATTATATTTATGTATGTAAATGTGAAGTGGAAATTAAAGAAAAGAAAAGGGAAATTAATATTTGTTTTGGCTTTATATATTTGTACATTTTCGTATTAATTTCTTTGAATAATCAACTTTTTTTAGTTGTTCTTTTGCTTTATTTGTAGGCTGGCAACTGTTAAGAACATGTTTTCTTATTGTTTAACAAATTCTATAAAATTAAATATTCTTTGTACAATAAACTGTAGGGTGGGGGCAATGAAATGGTTGTTTGTTGATTTGTTCTATAAATAAAAACATATAAACTGAGCCTGGACCAATTAGTTTGGGGTTGTTTTAGCTTAACTAAAAATTTCGATTTTGAATCTCGAAAATGCAGATATATTAAAATTTTGTAGGGAAAAATTTGCCACCCTTAATAATCACTTCTATTTAAAATTCAGATTAGTGATTTGGTAAAAAATATTGCACTTATTAAGGTAGTAATAATGGATGGATAAAAAAGAAACAGAGACAGAATGGGAGAAGTGAGAGTAAAATGATGAGAACAAGGCATGGGAATTTATGCGGTGGAAAGGGCCACAACACAACAGAATTCAAGTTCGTTAATTATTATGGACAAACAGACCTAACCAACTTTCCTTTTTCTTTCTTCTGTCTTGCGTTAGTGTCACTTCTTTTTGTATTTGAACAAGGGAATGTTTGTGGGTGTTAGTAGGAACAGGTGCTACTGCACCTTAATTTAAAAAAAAAAAAAAAAATTGTTTTTTTTTTTTTCAAATCAAAAGAGTTGAAATATATTTACGCATTAGTAAATCTGAGTTTGCAGAATAAGCAAGTATTATTAATTTTACGAAAAAAAAAAATAGTACCGTTGAATTCGACTGTTCTAACTGTTTTATATGTATTCAGAATACAGAATTAAATTTTACAAACTGAGACCCATTAAAATTAATCTCAAGACACTATACATATAATTTGACATTTAATTTAAAAATAAACAAGGGACAGTAGCACTTGGTGCTACTAGCACCCAATATCGTTGCCCTTTGAACAAAACCAAATCAATAAGAATGATGTTTTGGTGATTTTTCGTGGGAAATTTTTTTTTTTTTTTTTTATGTTATGAATGAGGATAGAAGCAAATATCACTTTTAAAATTTTATATTTAAGTAAATTCTTAAAAAATGTCAAATTATATATAGAGAAAAATGGTTAAAAATAGTTGGAAAACTGATTTTATTTTGGTAGTTGATGGAGGAAAAAGGCACAAAACTAGTGCAATGATGTTAGTGTAGCATTGGTGGTGGTTGGTCGGAATTGGTTAAAATAGAAAATTGAGAAAAAGTGAGAGGCGGCTGTAAAAAAAAAGGGCAGAAATATAATTTCTGGAGACTTTTTTCCATCAGCTCATTTTTCAGCTACTACTTATAAGTACTTAAAATTTATCAAATAACTGACTGTTATACTCATTTATTTATAGAAACTTCAACATAGTCATTTTAGAGGTATTACCCTTAAATCAATCAAAATATGGTTTCTTTTGCCTTTCACTCGAATCGCTCACATAATTATTTATAAATTATTTAAGGAATTCTGTTGAGCAGAAACCTACCTATTTCATTTCTGTATATGTTTTGATAAACTGAATATTCCATCAAAGACACAGAATTTTGTTTATTCCCTTTTGGACATAAATCATAATTATAATCTGACTTATTTTCTTCCATGAAAAGCAATAAATGATGACAATACGGTACACTTTTGGTTGGAAGGTCCATTTCAATTTTTAATTATTAAATTAAATTAGATTATTCTTTGTCTGTTTTTTCTTTTTGAAATTGAAACTTATATATGATCTTTATGCCGACTTATTGCGACAAAAGGTTAAAAAATTGGAATATTATTAGGAGAAGGAAGAAATATTAAGATGTTGTTCCTCTTTTGCTTTTGCTTTTGTTTGACTAAAACTGTTGGATCCTGCAATAGATGAAATTGATACGAATATGAAGAAAAAGTAGAAAAAAGGATTTATTAATATTATATGTTTTTTCTTTCATCCACAAATTTAATGATTTTGGATTTGGTCGGCACACTATCTGCGGATTTTCTTTAATTGTATATATTTTTTTATTTTTAGAGTATAATATTAGAGGGATTCCATGGATTGAATCGAAGATTTACAGTTTTCAGTGAAGAATGTTTACTATTAAAGATGAAGTTTTTTATTTAAATAAATATAATTAAAAGAGTTTCAATTAATATATTATTAATTTCAATACTATAGTGAATTGTTCCTAATTAATTTCATATTAGATGAATGGAAAAAAAAATTTTAAAAATCATTTTCAATACTAATGTTAAATTCATTATCTAGCTGATATGTCAAGAGACATTCTAACCTTATATTTCTGAAAAGTTTGCTACATAAATATTATCAGTGATTGATTTTCACATTAATTAAAAGAAAAAATGTTGCATTAAAAATGATTTTTAAAAGTGAAACTTTAAAGATAAATGGTTAATCAGATAATTTGATTGATACATGTCATGTCAGCTTTGATTAGGAGTAGGAGTAAATAAGTTGGAAAAGTATAAGTTTTTGAAAAGTAAAAAATATGATTGGGACCGTAACTATTTAATATTTCTAAAAGGAGAATTCTACTTTATTTAAATGATTTAGTGTAAAATAAATGGTGGAACTGTCTGGTGCCTTAGTAAGTTTAGTAGGTTTGCAAAATTAGTGCTCTCAATTGAAGGTTACTACATTAATTTAAAAATTCGTATAAATAATTTATTTAATTAGATAATTTTTAATATTTTAAACTACTTTTTTTAGAATAGTTGTTAATTTCTCTTCAAATAAAAGCTTAGCATTTGTGAAATTTTAATTTGGAGAAATTTAAAAAAGTAAAACATAAAATTAATTTGCTAATACATCCAATATAATTATTGATAAGCATAAAATTTCGTTAATCAAAGAAAACAAAGATAAATTATTTAAACTTCTTTATTCAGATTCAATCTATCAAACAATATGGCAAATGATGAACTTGAAAATTAAATACTATTATTATTCATTTTTACTTAGCTACTATACGACAATCAGAAATGATTAAACGACAATAAAACAGTGTGAAAAATCGTTTTCAGCCAACCAATTTTTGAGAAAGTGGCAAGCAACCCTTAACACTTTTAGACATGAAACTACTGCATATGGTTCAAAACTTACAATTTAATTCTTCTTTTAATATTATTTGTATTTTATTTAATAAAATAATACTAAAACTGTCATTATTGAAACAAACTTATCAAATTAAACTGTACATAAGCATGCTCCGATAATAAATTATAATTCTGCTTCCTCGCAATTATTACAAAAGTGCTATTTTTTTTTATCTAAATCCATTAAAGAATAACAATAAAAAAATCTCAAAAACAACTAATCAAAACACAAAACAAAATCAGAAGCAACAACAATACAAAACCTTCAACACAAAACCAATAATCATAAACAACAAAGATAATCATATGTGAAAATTTTTTTCAAAAACAATCGTTATAAGTACCAATATTGTCCCCAAAAGAGAGACTAATTGATCGGACGGAATAATTTTCACTTTCATCTGATAGATTTCTCTTACCGATTGTTAGGGAGTAAACCCTAGACTACTTCAGAATAGTAATTTCATCAACAGTAGCACACAAAAGAATTTACTTGGTTCACCTTACACACAGTAAGGCTACAGCCATAGTACCACGATCTTATTAAGAAACCAGAAACCAACAGTACAGATACAAGCTCTAAAGAGAAAAACCCTCAGATCTCTCTCGCCTACAGAAACTCTACCAGAAAGAGAGATTCAATCTATACAGTTATCCAAGAACAACCTCACAGTAACAAAAGGCTCAAGAAAATTACACAGAGAAACAACAATGGAAACTGTACAGAGAGAAGAGAGAAAACGAAAGGGCACACAGAGACGAAACCGCTCAGAGAAAACTGAAGAACAAAAAACCGTGTCCCATCACATTCTCATCACAGCTTTTATACTTAGGGCAAATCACATGCACAGCACGTGCCAGAAGAGCACCATAGGCTTGATACTTCAATTCTGGCTTCAAGTATAAAACGCAGAAGACATCAACATAAAACGCAAGTAACACAAGTAGGCAGAAGGATCATCATTGGTTCCATAGAGCTTGGGCAAAGATCCAGGGATCACACATCCACACCGATTGGTAATCTATACACAAGTAGATCATATTAACAATGTTTTAGATTTAGATTTTCTACCACTTTCAAGCATAAAAGACCTACAACGGATAAATATCCAAGTGTCAAAGAGTTGAAATGCATAGATGAAGCGTTGACGAAAGAAAATAACACAAAATAATACAAAAGTAAACGCATTATCTATAGTCATACCGGACTAACGAGTCAAGGCTTTTCTTTTTTATTTTAGTTTTTCAACAATATTTAGTTATAGGATTTAAACCATGGGTAATCTCTTAAATTATATATTTTTTATTTTTTATTTCTAAAAATTAACTGTTGAATTATCTGTACTGTATGTTGTTGAGATAAAAACAATAAGCCAGTATTTAAAATTTTACTCCATATTATAAATTAAACAAAAATAATTTTGCCGTTAAATTTACAATCATATATAATTTATAATACAGAATCCAATTTCGTAAATTTTGATTCACTATCTTTTATCTCAGAATTGAATGCAAATAATCTAATCAATGATTTAAAAAAATAAAAAAAGATTAAGATCAACCAAGTTCTAGCCTCACTCTTAAACTATCAACTAAATAATACATATTTGAATCATTAAATGTTTGGTATTCTTATCCTTTAAGCAAATTCAGTTATTGTAAATGAATAAAATACTTATTGGTAGCATTTTACCCGTGCAAGCAGGATTAGCCCTGCCCTTAATTTCCTTCAAAATAATACATATTTTGAATGTCATAACAATGCAATATTAATTAATTCATTGTAGCATTAAAAAATTAAATTTTTCATTAATTAAATAAAATAGTGAAGAAAATTGAATAGAAAAAATATATTATTAACTTCAAATAAACAAGAAAAAAAGAATTAATCCAAAGATTCAGATCTTAGATCTAGAATAGTATAATGCGGTTTCATGCAATTTGGCTCAAACTTCAACCTGAAGTTGTTCAGCACAAAAACAATCTAAAAAGGGAAAAAAAAATAAGCTGTAAACATGAAATAAATAGCAAAAAAAGCTTGTAAACAAGATGTAAACCAGATTTGAAACTGTTAAGTAAACTAACGGTAAATAAAAACAAAAATTAAAAGAAAAAGAAAAAGAAAGTTTTTTAGAATTTTTTTTTATGAAAATTGAGGCCATAGTCTGGATTAAATCGAAACCTACTGCATACCTAATTTGAATTTAGGAGGAGATATTTCATCACTATCTAATTACATATTATTACTTATTTAGATAATGAAAAAGAAAAGATTAATTAAAAAACTAACTAGAACATGATTCAGAGAATATAGAATATAGAAACATGAAAACTGGATCGGAGTAGAAGACCGAAAAACTGGCGGGATCTACATGCAGTAGCTGGACGACGGTCGTACAGACTACTGAAGTCCAAATAATTATCAAACTATGAACAAAGTCCATGAACAGTTGTAGGGGAATGCCATTGAAGTCTGAACAGTTGCAGCAAATGCTATTGAAGTTCGAATGATTGTCGGATGATGAACGGAATCCACGAACGGGTACAGAGAATGCTGTAATTTAGTTTGATCAATTGTTAAATAATTAGTGATTTGACGATAAGATAGAGTTCCAGGACCTAAAAAAGAGACCTCCATTTATGTAAAAAATGGGATTTGACATTCATCAAATGACCAATAAACAAACAATATTTATTACACAACTATTCCTATATTTGAAGGTTATAGCTTTATTTCTATTAAAAAAAATTATTAAATACTTAGAGTTTCAAAAATTAGGCTATGATATCCATCACTTTAATTTATTATGTGTTTTAATTCCTTCTATTTTCAAAATTTTTTGAATATTCCAATAGTTTTCTTTCTACTAAACATTTCATTTTTGTTATTTTCAAACACCCTTCTTTAAAATATTATTTTAAATTTTGAATTAAAAAAAAACATACACACATGTACAAAATAGGATAGAGCGCTGCAACTACCACCTCCAAACTTGTACCATCGCCGCCTCACGACCCATCAACGGCCGAGGCTACCACTACTTAGTTGCACATCCTTAGGTCAAACTCAATAACACCTCCCCAAATCCAGCCATGACTATCCTTGTCAGCAATCATAAAAAACAAAGGTGACCTTCAAAGTTTTCGAACCAATTTTCATTTACTTCTGGTGGTCAGCTGATAAGTTTAAACACATATTTAGAATTATTTCATCAAGATAGATGTTTTGACATAAATTTTTGTTGGTTTGTCTAACGACAAAGTCAAAATTTAGCCGACCAATTTTTTGCATTTTCTTGCCAAATCATTTGTCGTTTATAAAAAATAAGATCATATTCGGATTTCTCAAAACAAACTCTTTATTTAAGTATATTTATTTGCTTCGTTGCTTGCTAAAAATATAAATTAAGTTTTTTTGGTGGCATATTTCAATTTAGTCCCTTGGCCATTGATAAATAATTAGTTGTGCCTTATAGAAAGAACGCAGGGAGTATCATCCTCTGATATCAAAAGTCCTTAGACACAGGACTAAAATTCAGTGTTTACCGTAATTTTGTTTGAAAGCTAACGAGAACACAATTTCTCTATCTCTCTTGTAAGTTGTAAGAATATCAAGATTTCCAGCAACTTTCAACTTTAAAGAATATTATTGAAATACATTTGGAACCAACATTCATATTCAAAACATAAATCACAGTAAAATTTTGCAATTTGCAAGACATTCTTTGACATGTCTCAAACAACAACCAAGCATGCATTTCAAATTGGTGAGGGGGAACATACCTGCCTTATCAAATCGGGAACATAATAAATAATGGCAGAAAGAAGGAAGATGATGAATTAGAATCTGCAAACAAATGTATCATCTTTAACTTCCCTTTGAGTTTCAGGATCTTATTCTAAATATAGCTTTCAATTTAATAACAGCTTCAAGCTCAACCACTTCAAATATGGCATATATCGAATCTAAAAAGAAATTTGAAGTATTCAAAATATTTAAATTTCCTGGGAACCAAACGAAAAAATAAAATCAAAATCAATCCTATCCTAAAATTAGTAAACGACATTATATTTTTTGTTCTTCAGCATGTGAACCAATTCTCCAAGTCGTTACTTCTTGATCAGAAAAGATGAGACTCATTGCGATTGCAGAGATGGCTCAAGCATTCCTAACTGGAATTTTCACAAAGGCAATCTGGAGGTTGATGCATCTGTGAGATGATATATGGGTAGTTCTAAGAAAAGCCAATGAAGGAGACAAGTAGAACGTCTCACCCATAAATAGTGTCTCAAACTATAAGTGAAAGCAGTTTACCCTTTTGCTGTTTCTTGTAAGTTCTCTGTGTGCCCCTGTGTTCCTACTAAAAACAGAACCACCACGGAACATAATCCTCAAAAAATGGCTACCCAGGATCACTAATTTTGCAAAAGAAGCTTTTGAATGATTAAATATTGGAGTTTTGATAATGAACAACCATAATCCGGTTCATACCTTCAAACTATCCTCTTTCCTAATATGTTATGGTCGCTGGGTCAATCTGTCAAATGGACGTAATGCTAGCATTCTTACACATCTTCCAATAGAAAGGGGAAACCTTCTTGAACTCAAACAGATATCTTTTTGATTGTGCCTGATTGAGGACACATGACAACAGTTTATGTTGCGATTGATTGAGGCAAAAACATGCATGCATTCCCCAAATCATCAGATGTATGAACTAATTGAGTATCAAATTCAAGCAATGAATCATAGTTGAATCATACATGAAGCTTGAACCTACTGCAATTAAAGAAAGTTAATCAATCAATCTCACAAAGTTAATTATCCTCCTCCCTCATTGAGGATAACTTGACTGATACCAATTAGTTCATTTACAAGCTCACATGCACCTCCACGTCCTCTACAAGAATCCTTAACTAGAACTTCCCAACTATCAGAATCTAATTTCATTTTTCTCTTCTCCATTTCCTCCAAGACAAAGCACACACCAGCAATATTTCCAGCCTTTGCAAGGCCAACAGCTAAACGATAAAATGTTTCCACACGCGGAGAATGTCTGCTCATTGTCATAGCATTAAAAACCTTCAAGCCTCCCTCAAAATCCCTAACCTGGCAGAACCCATCAACCAACATTCTGTAAGTAGCTGCATTAGCCTCACAACCTCCTATTTGCATTTCGAACAAAACTTTATAAGCCTCTGCTGCTCTACTCTCTTTGCAAAGATGATTTATCAATATATTATAAGTTACAACATCTGGCTTAAATCTCTTCTTCTTCATTTCAAGAAGCAACACTTTTGCCTCCTCTATCCTCCCTCTTTTTCCAAGATCATTCATCAAGACACCATAATTTACAAGTCTTGGTTTACACCCTCTGTATTCCATATCAAATAACATCTTTTTAGCCTCTTTGTACTCGCCCATAAAGCACAAACCCTCCATTAACAAAGCATAAGTTACTGCATTCGGGTATTTCCCTTTGTTAACCATATCGTCAAAAAACTCCTTCCCCTTATAAAACTCACCGTTTCTACAAAAATACCCTATAAGACTATTATAAGTCACAACACTAGGTGCCACTTTTCTTTCAAGCATTTCCTCAAACACCTGGTAAGCTTTAACAGAATCACCTTTCTGAAGCCAACCTTTGATCATTATATTAAACGGAACAGAATTCAATCGAAAACCCATTTTACAACACCTATCAAATAGCTCCTTTGCATCAAGTAATCTACCATTATCAACAAGAACATTAAGCAAGGCAACAAAAGATTGCGATGTACGGACACAGTTAAAACGGGTCATTTTATCAAAAAGCTCAATGGCTTTATCAATCAACTGAGCTTTTCCAAAATGCTCAAACAAAACAATGAAAAGAGTTTCTCCGCATCGAACATTATGGTCCTGTATATATCCAAGAACTCTATCCACAGCCACAAAATCACGAAAACGAGAAAGCTTGTATACAAGAGCAGAATATGAAGCATAATCATGTTTATAACCCATTTGATGATACTCGTGAAAGAGAGATAGTGCATTATCTGGGTCTTTTACTTCTTTCAAACTGGTTAGAAACGGAGTTGGTCTTTTACGCCTCCGCGGAAAAGATTGAAACCTTTTGCTGTTGTTGTTGGGTTTGGCTTGAGTTCTGTAATGTTGATAATGTAAGAGATTGATATAATAACGAAGAACTTGAATCGTTTTGGGTCTAGAAAGGATCATTGTAGTAGCATGGATTTTCATTTGATTTCTATCATTCGGGGCTAGTTTCACAGCCAAGTCATATGTCCCTCCCTCTCTCGGCTATATATGAATACTTTGATTGCAGTCTATAGTTATTACGGGGTTTAATTAAAAAAAAAAAAAAAAAGTACCCGACACCAAATATGACTTACAAAATTTAAATTCGCAAAACATGTTGTTCCGCAAGTCAAACATGTGAAACAATGAAGTTTCCGCAATTGAAAATTGCGAAACAAGACTAGTAAGAAATAAACACATGATTAATTAAAGTTAACGACGTTGTTAACTTTCTTAATCAACCACAAAGAGACATATGGCGCAATTATTAATACGTATATTTTGCAATTCAAAAGTAAGAAACTATATTTAAATATTTTAACCGAAAATAAACACCGCGCTTCACGTGTCATGTTCCAGAATTTTACAAGTTAGAAATACGAAAACGTCTATCTAATAAGAGATGGACATGTTGTTTCGCAAATTGAAATTGAAGAACACCGATTTCGCCAACTAAAAGACTTCCGGCGATTAGAGTCGTATTTCAGGGTTTCTTAGCTATCGCTATTCTTCAATTTGTCATATATATTAGTTTTTAAGGAAAATCAGAATTACACCTTAAATTAATTAAAATTTTTTAATTAATTCAGTTTTAAACATAGGGATAATTATGTCACTTACCTTAAAAATATGTTATTTCATTAATTTCTAAAAATATATGTAATTTCAATTTTTAAAATTCAAATACATGCTACTTACAAATATTTTCTTTTAGAAGAATAAAGTTCCCAAAGATTAAATTGCAAAAACAGACCAAGTTGAATGGTCAAATTTAACAATCTTCCTACACTTATAAATGATGGAAATGCCAACTACTTGCCATTTCACCAAGGGATTAACAGCCTTAAATTCTATTATATTATAAGATTAACTATCTAGTAATATTTTAATTGCGGTTATCAATAATTATAAGTAAGGAATAATATTTTTATGGATTTATTTTTCAGTTAATTGTTTGGATATTATTTATTTTTACTATAAATAAGTAATAGCATTGATACTGTTGGGATTAGCTCAAGTTTTTGTGGCTTCAGGTGTGTTTCGAAATTCAGATGGACATTTAAGCAGGGTGATTTTGCAACAGCAGAAGCAGAAGTTGCCTCTTGAAAATCAATGCAATTGTTGGCATTTGGAGATGGATTTGCAGCAGGCAGTGCAGAGTTTACTATTTTCCAGCAAAACCCTACTTATGATTCTTAATGATTTATCACTACAATTATAAAGTTTAGGTTAATTGTTGTCACGTTTACAAAGAGCCAATTCTCTTAGCACATTCTTTAGCTAGCTTTGCCTCGTCTTTAGATCATTGGCATGTTGACCAAATGAGTTTTGTTCTTTCGGGATTGGCTCATTCGTTGTATGTTAATATTTCCACTTTAAACTACAGAAGGGTCGTTTTACTGGAAAAAAATAATCAAGTAACCCGTATTAATTACTTACTTAAGGTACAACAGTGATGGAAAAGAAAAATTTAGTTGAAGCAATGGAGAAAGTTTAACAAAATGATTCAATAATGGTACAATGTTAGAGCCAATAATCACCTTCGAAATTCAGATTTTAATGCTTTCACATCCTTATCAGATTCATATAAAACCAGGATTGGTCGATTGTTGGGTGTGAATGACCATATTCCGGTATGAGATGATGTCATAACACAAGTCTGATAAGTTTCTGGTTCGACCAGCAGAACTGACCAGTCTGCTCTGGCCTTGAAAACGCTGAACAGAACATTGCATGCTCAAAATTGCCATTTCATACCTTCTTTAGGACGGCTTCATCTCAAATGCTATTCCTTTACAGAAACTGGGATACGTTGCAAACCAATCCTGTAATTAGCCATCAAACACAAATCTTGCAGTATCACCAGTAGCCTGGAAAACAGAATTATTCCTCTAGTTATGCACTCAGTAGCCAAGTCACATTTTTTTTATACATTGAAATGAGAAAAGAAGACGTAAACTATACAACAGTCACTAGTTTATATGCAAGCCATTAACAAAAAAAAAAAAAAGAATAGGAAGAACTCACAATGGAAGTGTGTTTCAAAATGGTAATGTTGCAGTTATTGTTTCCATGGTCACGGGAAAGCAAAAGCCTCACATGTGGAATACTCTTCCAACTCTCTCCAAGAGCTGGTTTAGGATTAGCTCCCTCCCCCATCACCATATGATTCGTCACCTTCAACAAATATTTCACAAGTTATTATCAAGAAACACCCAAGTATTGATCATGATATTAAATCTTCTTAAAGACCCAATAGTCACTAATAGGAAATATATTCAACAAGTAGGTTGTACGATCAATGCTAAGTTTGAGATTAGATCATTTTACTATAAGATATGTTTAAAGCTAACATCAAAGTAACTTCAAACTTGCAATTTAAGAGCAAAACTTAAAGGTACAGCAATATTATGCTCATATGCTAACTTACAAGTACTGCAATATTATGCTCATGTGCTAACTTCTTCAGCAGCGAGCCAGCAGAAGTCATCAGAGCATGTCCTGTTTTCAAATTCAAACCAAAACTATGAGTTTCTATACACATAGTAGTTTCTTAAAAAAAAAAAAAGAATTCAAAGGGAAATTAATCTATCCTTGAAAAATACTCAGGCAATGAGATGAATCTATTGGATGATGTTTACATGGAACTCTATTCAGCGAGACAAATGAGACAGATGAAGAAAATCAAGGGTAAGATCCCACATCCGCCTTCTGAAAGCAAAAGTCTACATAGTGGCCATTGCTTAGATAACAAGTCTAAGCAACTTGCAGAGTTGATCTAAACAAAAAACTTTCCATTGGATGGACAACGTATTAACAGTTGTCAAAACAAGGTAGGAAGGGTAGATATTTATAGAGTTCTCTTCATGATCATCAATTAAGGAAACTATAATGATTGTCAGGGTAGTTGCTTGGTAGAAAAGCACCAAAATATTTCTACAATCAATTTAATGATAAAAAAATGTCATCATGCAACAAGGAGTGTCACTTAGCTACTTAAAAGATCTCTTCTCTCTGAACATAGAAATGGATGGCAGGAACATTGCATATCACTCCAAAATGCTAATTACTGACGGTCCCTTAAGTGATAAAAGCATCTATAAGACTGCTCAAAAGAAGGCAATATAAACTATGGAGAAGGCTTTTTTCTTTTTTCCAACTAATTACTTAGAATTTGGTATGAATAGCATAAAGTTAGATTCGTTCACTTTCAGAAAATTTCGTTGTTGCACATCTTCTTGAACTGTCAGTGTAATTTTGATGCCTCTCTTTATCCAATACTGACTCTAATATCACTTCCACATTTTGAAATTATTCAGCATTAAAATGGTATAGAAAATATCAAAAGCAGTATTTCATCTCGCGATAGAGACACCAGTCATTTAAATAATATTGAAAAGGTGCAGAAAGACACCAAAAATGATATGTTTTTATCCTTCTTATTGTTGCTAAGGCACTAACCTATGACCTGGTTCAACTGTATGCATGCTGTTACAATTGAGCTAAACTCCCCAGGGTAAACTTACTTAACCATGGTAACACGCCAGGACCCCAACAAAATCTCACAACCACATATTTTCCGTTATTTTTCTATATATAAATAATGATACCAATAACTGAGTGCTTCAGTAGGTGAGAAGAAGTAACATAACTAAGAAACTGAATTAAGTAGAACATACAAAAATGAATACCCTGTGAACCCCCACCTCCAAGGATAGGGGTAATGAGTGACGAGATTGAATCAACAATTACTGATCGCACCTTGCAATCTCCTTTATGCTGCTGAACCAGCAAATACTGAATGAGATAAAAACAAAGTTCTCAACAAAAGTAGCCAGATCATTATTTAATGGATACCTGGGATTTCAAGTCAATCTCCAGCTGATGCAACACATTAAACATTGAAAAGATGTCAAACACAGGGTGGCACAGGATGTTGCTCATTGCCTTCTGAACAATGTTCTGGGACATATAGTCAACAACCGAAAAACAAACAAGGTCAAATATTTGCTATAGAAATCACACGTGTGATGTGAGTAGTAAATAAACAACCCATAAACAAAAAGAATAAAAAAAAAGTGACCTCATTAAATGCAGAACCAGAAATCCGATGAATGAAGTATTCAATGCGTTGAGGTGAAAAAGAGTTTCCAGTGTCCATGAAAATAACACTGCCCTTGTGTTGTATCGCAACGTTTGCAGCTACTTGCAAGCACACCTTGACATAACCAAGAATTAGATATTGATGTGATGTCTTTTAAAAAATGTGCATTAGATCACAGGGTATCCCCATGTTTTGAATTTTCAGCATTTCACAACCATTCATAGGCAAACTTTAATAAGATGAACAATTTTGAGAAAGTGATTACACATGCATTTGTGTGTGTACACATATGCACAATTTTCAAACTACTGTGAAAGACTTCAATCATCTGAATCGGTTAAAGCCTTCTAAAAACTCAAATCAAAAGCATTCACAACAGTACTCAGGCATCTTACTGCAAACTAAATAATGTTCTGTTCTTACTTGTGTTTTACCAGACGATGATGGTCCAACAAATTCGGTGCACTGACCTTCTCTCACTCCACCTCCAAGAAGGCCATCAATCCTGATTCAATATTCAGAACACATCACAAGCACACCCACAGAAATAGATATCCTAAGCACATTAATTCAACAATTTTGCTTCTTAGTTGTCTGGAAGTAGTAGTGTTACGGAGAAAAAACAACAGGTACCCTTCAAATCCAGTGGATAAAACATGTTTATTTTGTAGAGCGTCTTCTAACAACTGTAAACCATTTGACCATGGTTGTTGCTGCTTGTCTATAATAGTAAGCATTTGGGTGATACCCTAACTCCTCAAAACAGCAATTGATTAAGACAAATAACAAATCGCAAAATGAAGCAATTCAATCCAAAAAAAAAAAAAAAAAGAAATTTAACATAAAATTATGAAATTCAAAGCTACCTGTTTCAATCTCCCTGAGATTGGCTCTCTTTCTGCAAATGCAATCAATACATCAACGTCATGTACGAGAAAATCTTCCACTAGACATAGAAAAAAACATTGAATTTAGAATTTAAAAAAAATAATAATAAAAAAAAAAACTTCTCTCTCTTTTTTACTCTTCTCCTCAATTTACTTGGCAACCAAACATGAGTAGAATAAAGAACCAAATTCAAAAATGAAAGCGGAAGATAGTGAAAGGAATTGAAGAGAAATCTGACAGGTGAAAATTCCGTGAGAAGCGCAAAAAAGTTGAAAATTATAGTCCAAAATAGAATATTGAATCTCCAGAGATTTCAGTGGCGCCATTTTCTGCTAGATGCTAAGCAAGGTGAATATTGAATGATCCTATTTCAACTTCACTCGGTTTTAATTTAAAACAAGGCATTTTTGGGTAATTTTCACTCAAGTACCTAAAATTATAGCACCATATTTAATGGATGCCCAATTTCATTTCTGTTACAAAAATATATATGCCCAACACATACAAATGGTTTCAAAAAGGGTACCATTACGGGATCCAAAAATAATTGAAATGGAGCTGTTCTCCATTTTCCTTCCATGATTTTCTTTAATTTTTCCAATTTAGCCTAAAATATATTTTGGAAAAAAGAACCAAACTATCATTTTCAAGTTAATGCGCAATGTTGATCATGTTGGCCTTATAAAACGTTTAAATTTACCCTTTCATGTATTCAAACAGACATCATCTAACTGTTGCCTGATTGACAATAGTTATATGTTGCGATTGATTGAAGCAAAACCATGCTATCATTCCCCGAATCATCAGATGTGTGAACTAATTGAGTATCAAATTCAAGCAATGAATTATAGTTGAATCATACATGACATGAAGCTTGAACCTACTGCAGTTAAAGAAAGGTACTCAATCTCACAAAATTATACTCCTTCCTCTTTGAGGATTACTTGACAGATACCATGCCATTCATTTACGAGCTCACATGTACCTCCATGTCTTCCACAAGAATCCTTAACTAGAACTTCCCAACTATCAGAATCTAATCTCATATTTCTTTTCTCTGTTTCCTCCAAGACA
This sequence comes from Croton setiger, assembly GCA_948099555.1. NCBI lineage: Eukaryota > Viridiplantae > Streptophyta > Magnoliopsida > Malpighiales > Euphorbiaceae > Croton > Croton setiger. The sequence goes on along the minus strand of CANUEY010005838.1, from coordinate 20,176 downwards.
AAGCATGCACCAGCAATATTTCCAACCTTTACATGGCCAACAGCTAAACAATTAAATGTTTCCATACTCAGATAATGTCTGCTCATTGTCATTGCATTAAAAACCTTCAAGCATCCCTCAAAATCCCTAACCTCGCAGAACCCATCAACCAGCATTCTTTAAGTAGCTGCATTAGCCTCACAGCTTCCAATTAGCATTTTGAACAACACTTTATAAGCCTCTGCCGCTCTACCTTCTTTGCAAAGATAATTTATCAATATATTATAAGTTACAACATCTGGCTTAAAATCTCTTCGTCTACATTTCAAGAAGCAAAAATTTTGCCTCCTCTTCTAATAAAATCACCTTTCTGAAGCCAACCTTTGATCATTATATTAAACAGAACATGATTCAAACGAAAACTCATTTTACAACACCTATCAAATAATTCCTTTGCATCAAGTAACCTACCATTATCAACAAGAACAATAAGCAATGCATTAAAAGATTGCGATGTATGGACACGATTAAAATGGGTCATTTTATCAAAGCTCAATGGCTTTATCAATCAACTGAGCTTTTCCAAAATGCTCAAACACAGCAATGAAAAGAGGTTATCCGCATCGAACTTTATTATCCTATATATATCAAAGAACCCTATCCAACAGCCACAAAATCACGAAAACGAGAAAGCTTGTATACAAGAGCAGAATATGAAGCATAATCATGTTTATAACCCATTTTGATGATACTCGTCAAAGAGAGAGAGTGCCTTATCTGGGTCTTTTACTCCTTTCAAAATGGTTAAGAATGGAGTTGGTTTGTTACGCCTCGGCAGAAAAGATTGAAGCTTTTAGCTGATGTTGTTGGGTTTGGCACGGTTTCTGTAATGTTGGTAATGTAAGAGATTGATATAATAACAACAAAGAAATTGAATTGTTTTTGGTCTAGAAAGGATCATTGTAGGTGGAAACAAAGTTGTCAAACTCTCAAGTCAACGTGCTCGTAATATAAAATTGACTCATAAAATGGTACTTACGATTAAGTAAAATAACCTGTAAATATTTATAAAAACATCCTGCATTCATGTATCTTAAATAAATATAAAAGAGAGGTCAAGATAGAGTTGTAAAAAGCCCTATTGGACAATGATTCCTATTTATCTATTTTTCTAGCCTTTTTCCATTTAAAACCAATTTATTAATATTTTGCTAGCCCTTTTTGTAGCAATTATTATTATTATTATTTTTGAAAATGAGTAATTATTATTAATTAGTGATTTTATCACCTTCATCGACGAAAACGCCTATGCGTTACTTCTGCGGCCTGCCTGCTTACGCCGGATTAAAGGGAGCCAATGGAACGACCTTCTTTGGACACGAGACAGTCACTGCACTCGCTTTTGCCTTTTATTTAGTTTTTGTTTTTTGTTCTCAAGTTTTTTAAGAAAGCATGCAAAATGAGCATTTTATTATTTTCTTATGGGGTTCAATTTAATTATGCTCAATTCTGTTATTTCGAAATCGAATCATTGGAATTTTTGGGGTGATGAAGCAGGGATTTGAGGAGTTCCATACATTTGATTGTCCTATGAAACCTTGCTTTCCCTGTAAAACCTTCATTTTTTAAGTTTAAATTTCGTCCATTTTTCATTATTCCTGTTGGCACTATTAATTTACCTTACCTTAAATTCAATGTTGATGAGTTTGGTCTATATCCATAAATACTTGTGCAACTTCTTCCGCATGAAATGAGAAGTCTAATGAATTAAGTGCACTAATCCCATCATTTAGCACAGAATTCTTCTCCTTCGTGAGATATGAAAGTGTTTGCAGATACTCAGATAGTGAGTTAAAAATGGCCTTTTCAGATATATGATTACCAATTGTATCTTCGATGTAAAAAGTATAATATCTATTGGCGTCTAAGAAATATTCGGAGATTAAAGTGAAAATAATAGTTTTAAAAACAATGGAAATTATAAATTTATCAAAACAAGCCTTCCGTACATACAAACATTAAATAGGTCGGCCCGGATTTTTTATTCCTCGTTAGGGACGTCGGATTTGATCTGGAATCGCCCCTTTAATTCCCAAACCCAAAAGTGACCTTGTTTATTTTTCAAAATTCCACAGCTTATCCTTCCCATTTTTTCACTCAGACAGTCTCTCTTTCCATCTCTGTTTCCCCCGTAAGGTTACAGTTCCAAGCCTAACACCGGTGTTGATTCATCGCCAGAAACCTCGACGAACGGCAATTATTCCTCGTCGGAAAGTAGTCTAAAGCTTTCTTTAGGCAAATCGATTTCTATAATCATTAAGGTTTGATGAACCCTAATCTCTTTTTTTTTTCTTTGATTATGTTTCATCCAATGCTTGATATGTTTACCATTTTTGGTAGCTGCTAAAGCTATAAATCAATTTTTGTAATTAGTTTGCTAGTATATCTTGAGTAAGATTTCAGATTGATGTTTTTCTTCTCTATGGTTTGGGTTTGTGTAATTGTACACTAGATGTTTGTTTTTTTGTCTGACAGAGATTTTAGATTTCAGATTGATGACACAGCTTTGTAACTGATTGCGTCCAGCCAAAATATGTGAACATGGACAATAAAATTTCATTTTAGTGGAGTAGCTAAGGTTTAGCTTTGCAAGGACAATTTATTTTATGCTATGTTTATGGTTACTGTTGGCTGCTTGTTTTGGGAATTTTGGATTCAAATTATGGGATTTTGTACAACAAGATATACTATGTTTGGCCTAGTTTATGTTTTGAAATAGGATTTCCATGGTAATAAAGCTATATTAATTTCTCTTGTTGAGTGAGTTGTAGGTGAATAAAAATGAATGTGGGTGAGGAGGAGAGGGGGTTGCTTTGGTTAGCATGTTCATTAGCCGTCATTTTAATGAGTAGAAAGTTGAATAAAAAATGGGAAAATCAGGGGTGATGGGAATATGGGCAATTGGATTTATCCTAATGTGTATGAATAGTGTAAAAGTAGTGTATGGTAGAGGGATTTCATGCAGTGAATTGTTAATCTTCTATTTTGCTTCTGTTTGTAGGTTTTCCTGAGTTTTGAAATTTTTCTATTTAATTTATCTTATGGTTTAATTCTGATACTTTGAGTTTGGAACCAAAACTTGATTGATAGTGGATAGAATACCTTGAGATTTTTGAAACCCATTTAACTTTTAGTTATTTGTTGTCCAAATTGGTTGTGGACTTTCTTTCATGAAATATATGAGTCCTCGGTGCTGATTTTAGTGCAGGGCTGCTTCAGTTCATTTGGTGGTGCTTCGATAACGCAAATCCTGTTCTACTCCGTTTATCATTTATTCATCAATTGGCTGTCCAATATCTCCTATAAAAATCTCTATCGCACACCATCTAAATTACATACAACATATGGATCCTCGACACACAGGAGATATATTCAAGTAAGATACTTTTGAAATTAGTTCTTTTTAGCTCTTGCGTTTTTTCTTCTTTTCATTTTTAATTTTGCTTAATTCAATTTTGATTCTTGAAATTGATTCTTGTTTTATTCATTTTGAAGGCATTTGGAGAAGCAGAATGAATTGTTAATGGAGGCTTATAATTCGATGTCTCATGAATTGCACAAGCTTCAGGTTTTTTCTTTCATTCCGAAGTTTTTCTTCATTTTTGGTTTCATTAATTTATCCTGAGTCTGAATAATTTCTAGGATTGAATAGTAAATTGAACAGGGTTTTAATAATTAGGTCATATCAACATGTATAGTAGTAAAAAACTGTAATCATATTGGTAAAAGGAATAGCAAGTTTGATGAATTATTTATGTATAATAAGCTACATTACCAGGTTACAAATGAGAAAAGCCTATGAATGGTTGAAATCAGTGGAGAGAAATGGGTTTAGGAATTCTGTTCTTTTTTTTTTTTTTCTAAAGTTTTAATTCAGACTGGACTAGACAAAATCAATTAGAAGGGATTTTTAAGCATGGGAATTTGTGTAAAGTAAAATCATGTATCAACTCAAAGGTATTTTTACATGTTCAAAGCGTTTGTCGCCTTATTATTACTTGAGTTTTGCTCATGAAACCATTTATGATTATCAATTGCAGGTGGAAGAAGAAATGCTGATGCGAAAATTTTACGAACTTATGGCTGCTCAGGGTTTAACTAAAAAGGTACAAGTTATCTCCTAAGTTGAATGTATGTTATAGAGCTTGCATGTGTGCTTGAATTCTTCTGGCTGTTGTACTGATTTGAAATCTAGACTAGAGTGCCTAATTGGATAAAAGATTCTGGTCAATCCTACCTGGGTTGCTGTTTTAGATTTTAGTTCCTTTGTAGTTAAAAATATTAAGTTCCCTGCAAATTTCACCTAAAATCACACTTAAACAAACACATTGAACTCAATTTGATACAAAATTCATCCAAAATTAGGGTATAAAACACTATATAATACGCATGTATCAGGTGCACCGCATTTGTTATTGTTAATTCTTGAGTTTTGGATTTCAATATATCATTGATGGAGTTTGTTTTATTTTATCGCATTGAACATTCTAAACAACAATTAAAAACTATTAATCATATCAATCAGGTGTGGCCTGTCATCTTACTTGCCACGAGCTCCAAAATTGTAGAGAATTCTTTAATGACCACCTTTATTAAAAGAAAATATGAAAATAAGCAATCAAGCTTTTTAATTAAAAATACTACATCATCGATAATAGTAATTGATACTTTAATGGAAAAAACATAATTTATGAATAAAAAATAAGCAAAAATTGTAGCAATTATGTATTCATTTCCAGATAATACTAACTGATATTTTTAAGGAAAAAACATGATTTATGAATAAAAAATAAGCAAAAATTATAGCAATTAATATGTATTCAATTCTGTTACATATATTGAGCATGTAAATCTCATCAATCAATTAATAAACTGTTTAACACAAGAGTCTAAAATTTAGGCTTAGAGATTGGACAATGCTAAAACAATGCTACAGAGTCTGTTAAACCTTTGATTAACACCAGCCATTGGAGATTTAACATTATCTGACTTTTCCTTAAAACCATCTTCGCAGGTTTGAGCATCAGTCATTGCGGCACTAATCCATGTATTAACATCATTGTATGATTTTAAATCGGCCACGATTGTCGATTTATGAATTTGTTCAATTGCACTCTCATAAACCTCTGCGCAATCTGTCAAACGTTGTTTCACAAATTCGTCTGAATTATTTTGTAGTGATGATGTGAGTTTCAATGCTTTATTTCCACTATTTAATGTTACAGCAAGGGCAGCTTTTATTAAGCTTGGCTTGTCAATTGCTGGGGATGATCCTAACGCTTTTAAGCACAAATCTTTGTATAAGGTTTTTTTACATGATTCTGTTACAAATTGTGTAGCTTGATGACTAGTTGAAATCATGCCTAAAAATATGGCAAAGAAAAAGATTTTTGAAGACATTTTGTGTTTTTTTTTTTTTTTTCTATATTGGCTATTTTTATTTTCCCTCTTTTGTATATGCACAAATGGGATTCTTTTTCTTGGCAACTTTTATTTTCTTCTTTTCTATTATTTATACTAAATGTAATTGGAACTAAATTTATTATTTTAAGAATTTTTTTTTTAACTTTTTTCTATTTTTAGATTGGTTGTTAAAGAGATAAAAGGAGATTTTAATTAGTAATCAATAACGGAAGAGTGTCTTTTTGTATCTTTTCAATGAAACATTTATTTAATTTGTAATCAATTAATTTTGCTAGTTAATTATATAAAAATTTATAATTTTAGTTTTCATAGTGTAAATTAATTTATTTATTATCCAATACTTTTCAGATTTTATATCACAATAATATAAGTATGTTGATAAGAGGAATATGTGAAAATTAAAGGGATTAATAGATTAATTATATATGTTGATAAGAGGTATATATGAAAATGTTGCTTAAATTTGAGTGAAAAAACTGAAAATTGTACTATAATTACTTACTGAAACTGAATTAAGCATTATGTTTGTTCGGTCTTTTTAATTGAGCTAACGAAAAATAGAGAGTTAAAGACGCAACAATATTATAGGGTGATGAAATCGTAATATTAGTTAAATTACAGTAATGTAATGATAATCTTGGTTAAACTGTAATGCTAAAATAGTAATTTTTTTTATAATCTCTTCGTCATTTTAACAGAAATATAGTTCGTAATGGTGCAGTAATGAAATCGTTTAACGGAGCTAAATATTAGTGACCAATATAAAATATATTTTATATTATTTCAAATTAAGAGAAATTTTTCGATCTATTATAATAATTTTGCAAAATACCAATCATTCTAAAATATTCTTGTCCAATCATATAATTTTAGTTATTAGTCATTATTTTCATATAATTATTATAGTTAGAATCATTTAAATTTAATTAAAATAAATAAAAAATATTATAATGCCAGTTTAATGCAGATTTTATATTCAAAATAAGAAAATGAAAATTTTAAATATGAAATCTTTAATTTCATACATTTGTAACATTGGAGTTTGTTATATTGTATAATTATTAACTCATAAAAAATTATAAATATATTGATATTAGTTGTGTGACAGTTTTAAATTTAAAAGTAAACATTTCAAAAATCAACAAAATTATAAAATAATTGAATTAATGTAAAGTTTAATTTTATATTTTTATTTCTATAAATAATAAATATTTATAATAAATAATATAATTAAATAAAAAATTCAAAATTAAATAACGAAAATGAAAACGAGTTTATTTGTGCAATGCATGACCACAAAAATTAGTACTGTCTATAAATGAATAAACAAAATATCTCCATCAAGAATTAAGATGCTTAATTTAGTTTCTTTAAATGTAAATTTAATTAATTAAATTAGTGCAGGGCAGCCTCTTGAGTTAGCTGTACTTCCTTTGGTTATGGGAAGGAAGTCTGCAGTTTGAAGTTTGTCTGGAGGAATGAAAGATGCACAAGAAAATTGTCTTTAGAAATATATTTTCCGATGATAATAGTGGCTGTTGGTCTGATCGGAGTGGCATCTGCTTCTGGTGGTTTTACATTCAACGGAAATGTTGAACTAGAAGGCGTTGCCAATCTTTTCAGGCTTACAAATAGCTCGACTTATTCGACAGGCCGTGCCTTTTATGCGCAACCACTGACTCTGAAGAATTCATCAAACGGCAAGGCGTTTTCTTTCTCATCTACTTTTGTAATGGCCATCGTCAAAGACGAATACCGACCCATTAATGGCCATGGAACGGCCTTTTTCATTGCTCCTTCCAAACAATTTTCTGGAGCACCGGCTCAGTATCCTGGACTATTTAACAAAACAAATTATGGAAACCCATCCAATCGTATTGTTGCAGTTGAGTTCGATGGTTTCAAAACATGGAGTTCAATTAAACCAATTATAACCATGTTGGCATCGATATCAACAGCTTAACATCTGTAAATCAGCTCCTGCAGGTTATCTTTCAAGTTCAACAATCTGAGTCTTGCAAGTGGAGAAAAAATACAAGTTCTGGGAGAATATGATTCCAAGATTAATCAACTTAATGTTACTTTATCTCCAATTCATGTTAGCAAACCCAATCTTCCTCTCTTGAGTTGGGACGTGGACCTTTCCCCTGTAATTTTAGATCAGATGTATGTGGATTTCATGTCCTCCACAGGTTGACCAGTTCAATCTCATTATGTTCTTGCTTGGAGCTTTCAGGTGGAAGGTAAAGCCCAATTGTATCTTTCTTTCACGGCTAGCCCGACGGCTACCATCTCTACCCGGTGAATAAGAACAACCCTACACTAAAAAGAAAGTATGGCCAATCGGAGTATCCGTAGCTGGAGGTGTTTTGCTGCTTAATATTCCTTCTTTTTCTATTCAAGAAAAGGAAAGTTAAATAAATATAAAGAAGTACTTGAAGATTGGGAAGTTCAAGACGGACCTCATAGATTCGCATACAAGGACTTATTTTTCAGCAACTAGAGGTTTCAGAGACAGTGAATTGCTCGGAAAAGGCAGATTCGGAGAGGTTTACAAAGGTTTACTTCCTGTATCAAAACTCAAGTAGCAGTGAAAAGGAATTCTCACAATTCTAAGCAAGGGATGAAAGAATTTGTCTGAGGTTGCCACAATTGGCAGACTGCGCCACCCGAATTTGGTTTGTCTTTTTGGATATTGTCGCAAATGAAAGGTTGTAGTTAATGTTACATGCCTAATGCTAGTCATGATAAGTTAATTTACAATAATGCAAAGCAAACTCTTAATTGGAATCGAAGGCCTAAAGTTGTCAAAGATGTTGCTTGTAGTAGGCTTGCCATTTTTGGCAAGCTCTGGTGCTATGTATCCAAAAGTACTAGCCACATGAGTCAGCCCGAAATCACCCAATTTTCCATTTACTTTGCCATCTAATAAGACATTGCTTGCTTTAATATCTCTATGAACCCATTCTTCATGAAGATTTTGTGGTAGAAGGCCAGTGGATTGAAAAGTAGTGGCAGAAGAAAGTAATTTGGCAGATTTTGATGAAGTTGAAGGAAGGGAAGATTTTAAGTAGAATGGATTCTAAACTTGAGTTTAATGCTTTGCTCTCGTCCTGCTGCAGAAATTAGGACAAGAATGTCACAAGTGTAATAATATATATTGATGGCGAAGATTTGATCCCAGTGAATTTTGATATCCATGATCTAAAATCAAGATCAAACCTTAGAAATTGCAAAAAAGAAAATCTTAATTTATGGGAATTTTTATATAATTTTAGTTATAGTTCCAATAGGATAATCTTATGATAAAGAGAGATTTTTTTAAAAATATGATATTAATTAGTTCAATTTCAAATAAGAAAAACGTGCTGAAAGACGTTGGCAATAGACAGAATCCAAATTAAACGAATAGCAGCCAACTTTCATTAATTAATCAACAACTAAGCAAACTTTAATGGAGTTTCAACCTCACATCAGAGCAGGTTTTAAAAACCTAAAGACATTATTCCAAAAAAAAAAAAAAAAGAAACTAAGGCAGCTAAACAAACACTACCAAAAAGCTAAGCAAAATTAAACTCCATTATTTGAGATAGTGCTGGTCCCTTGCGTTCAGTTGGGAGGAGGGAAGAAAATCTCATCGGAAGTCCTCTTTGAACGGAAGAGCTTTTCGACCTCAGGCGCAACCTTGAAAGACGCCTCCAACACTTGAGGAGAAAGTGCCTTCCAAACAGAGGTTCTACCAGCCAAATGGGTGAAAATTGGACTGCAAAACAAACAAAATTTACCAAAATAAAAACACATAATAATACAAATATCAAAACCCACAAAAGAAAAAGAAAGAAAGAAAACTCACTTTGGTGTAGTGATGATGGAGAACCAATCCATACCATCAGCATCACAAATCTTTGAAACAACATGGAACCTGGGTACAATAAACAGATTACCAGCCTTCACATGAGTCTCCAACACCCTTTTTCCGTCGATACCGACAACTTGAACTCGGCCGCTTCCTCTAACAATGTAAGTAACCTGCAAAGCAGAATCACAGGAAAATCCAGGAGAACACATAGCTCCTCCGTCCAACCTCACAAGATCAGCACCAAGACCAACTTCTTCTACCAAAGGAAGGTTCTTAGTGTTCAAAACAACAACCCTTCCACCATTTTTGATATCGACATCTAATGGTGCTTCTTCACAGTTGTAAACAAACCCATTACGGTGTTCCTTGTTCGGTTCAGGCATCTTAAAAGATGCATCAAGCTTAACAATCCCCTTGCCTGATTGATTTCCAACCAAAGCACCCACGGTTTTCTCATCAACGTCCCATGCTCTGCTTACGAACTCTGATGAAAAGCCGGTAAATACGCCATTAGTACCAGTCAAAAAGAAATCAGTGAATTCACCCGTTTTGTGGCCTTTTGAGGTATCTCCTAGAAGGAGAATAATCAGCTCAGTGTCATCTTGGTTGTAGAACCAAGTCACAACTCCAAATGGAAGAGCCATAGCATCCCCCTTCCTGATTGGGAGGACCTTCTCTTCTTTTTCAGGCAGAACAATCCCTGCAACTCCATTGCCTGCCAAAACCAGAATTCATCAAATAATGTATAATGTAACCATATATAAATTATTCTAAGTACAGCAACAAATTCAGGAAGAAACTGGAATCTCTTTGTACTCAAAATCAATCCGAAATTCCATTATATTAAAAAATCCCAAATCAATCTAAAATTTACTTTCTACAATTGTATTTAAAAAACAGAAAACACAATTATTTTTTATGAGAAAAACCCACATAAAAACAAACAAAAAAAATTGATAGAAAAGAAAAAATATTAATAACAACAACAAACAACAAATACCAAGATAATAATAAACAAACAAATAAAGGAAAGAAACAAAAGAAATAATACCTTGAAGAACATAAGCAACTTTAGCAGAATCAGAATAACGAGGGAGGGCAAATCCATTCTTCTCAAGTGAAAGTTTAGCAGCTCCAATATTCCCTTCTTTCAGCATGCCCAGCTCTGAAGGATCCCAAGCAAGATATGAACCACCATCACCTCCATAAACTTTCTTAGGCAATCTTGGGGAAAGATCAATCTCCATCTTCATAATTTTCAAAAGAAATAAACTTAAAAACTTTTACTATCTGGTGTTTGAGAAAGTATGATGAATGAATGATCAAAGAAAAGGGTCTATTTATAGGATTAAAAAGATATACTAGTACTCGTATTCGTATCAATAAAGGATTCACAGTTGAGAGATTACAGGAGAAGGTAACGTATTATTGAAGCGGTAATATATAAATAAATTATCCAATATTCTTTTTTTAAATATAAATTATCCAATCTTATCTTATATAAATTGGAATTACTATTTACCTGCTTTTTCACCTTTTTTTACAACGATATTAATATGTATCTATTTATCACTAACAAATATCTATCTGTCATTATAATTTTTAAAAAATTTATTTCTGGTCTAACAAATAAATAATCATATAAGGACTATATAATAATGACTACTTTTTTTCAATTTTTTTTTCAATATTATAACATAATATCTAAGATCATTTTGATATTAATTATTAATGGGAAGTCCTGTTAATTGGTAAATAAAAAAAATTAATGGGAAGTCTTGTTAAAAGAAAATTAATAATAATGGGAAGAAGAATTATAATTGGATATATGATACGTATGCAAAAACGTTAGTTTCAATTGAAATGCAATATTTGTTGCGAAATAATAGAGTTTAAGTAGATATGGATATCCTTATTAAAATTTAATTTGGATAATTTTTTTTTAATAATTATTTAGATAATAATAGAGTTTAAGTAGCTATGAATATCCTTATTAAAATTTAATTTGGATAATTTTTTTATAATTATTTAGATAATAATAGAGTTTAAGTAGCTATGGATATCCTTATTAAAATTTAATTTGAATAATTTTTTTTATAATTATTTAGATAATAATAGAGTTTAAGTAGCTATGGATATCCTTATTAAAATTTAATTCGGATAATTTTTTATAATTATTATTTAGATAATAATAGAGTTTAAGTAGCTATGGATATCCTTATTAAAATTTAATTTGGATATATTTATAATTATTTAGATAATTGTATCCGTACAAAAAATAGGTATGGGATATGATAAATATTTAATAACTAAGTATAAAATAGTAGTAGGACTCTCTTAATTTTTTTTTTTTTTTTTTTTAACTAAGTAGTAACCAATTACTAAGGGGAAAAAAGATACAAGGGAAAAAAACCAAAATTTGATCATATTGTGGCTGCTGGGATTCGAGCCCAGGTCTCTACGGCCACAACGTAGAATTCTTACCACTAAACTACAGCCACTTTGCTCCCTAATATTCAAGGATTTGATTAATAGTACAAGGGAATTTCCAATTTTAAGTACAAAATAAATAATTGTTTTACTTTTGATCTCTAATTTTATTGACCAATTTGGAACGACAAAGCCACGTTTATTTTGCCGTCCACCATGACTAAGCAAATCAAACTCTCCATCTAATTAGCAAACCTTTATTTTTTGTGGATGCATCTTTTCAAGGGACATTGTAAAAAAAATGGCAATGATTGAATTGTTTAGTGGAATTTTAGTGAAATCTATAAAATGTTAAATGCATAGATTGTGCATTTTATGGATTTCTAAGTCATACAATTTGTTTAACAAATGCATGAATTTTAAATAAAATTATTTAAATAAAATAACTTAAATAAAATACAATTTGTTTAACAAATGCATAAAATTATTTTAAATATTGTTAAAACAATATTAAAAATGATGAAATTAATAAAATCCCCTATCCTATATGAATTTCCGTAGCCCATTTCGATGAAATTGAGACTGATGGAATCCAAAAATTCCATAGATTATATTTGTACCTATTTTTTGTCAATTAAACAATTAAATTAAGCAAATCAATGAAAGCTTAAAAGTCTCAATTCCATCATTTCAATTTCATATATAAATATCTTCCATTAAATAAATAAGTAAATAAAAAATGACTACATATTTGCTAAATGGTACATACTATTTACACAGCCCTTTTCCGACTTCTGTAATTGGAAATATAAAAAATACCAAAACATATAAGAAATTTCATTTTTTTCCAGAATTAGTCAATCTATAAATTGTAATGTCTACACAAAAATGGGATCTCTTAAAATTCCCCTTCTTCATTTCTACAACTACATTACAACTATTTCAGGAAGGAGCAATTTGTCTTTCATGTAGTTCATATTAATAAAATCAACCTTTTAATGTTCAGTCTGTAAATGCCCATCTCTAGAAAGTAAGCAGCCTCAAATCTCATATAATAGCTGCCTATCACCATAAAACTCGAGGCAGCGCCAAATCGAAAAGACTCAAAAAAATGATAATGGCGGTCGTCTAGCAATTCGTTTTACAAGACTGGTTGCTCTATTGTGTATTTTCTGAAGGTGGTGGAGGCTTTGGAGATGCACTTTTCAAGTTCTTTGCATACAAAGAACCAAAGACAATAACCTGATCGTGAAGGCAAAATTAATATCCAGGCTTAAAACAATTAGCATTTTTGAAAGAAAGGTTGAGAAAAGACACTTACAGCTCCAATCCATTGCTCCCAGCTGAGAGGATGAGCAAACCATACGCATGACAACATGATGCTCACCAACTTGAATAGCAAAAGATGCAATTTTATCAGAAATGTAATTGTGAAGGCATAAGGAGTGAAATGTTAGTTTCTGTTTTGGAAATTTTATGCTCTTACCTGTCTTGTGGTCATTATGGCTGCAAATGTGAGAGCACCAAATGTGCGGATTGTGTAAGATATAAAGAATTGGCTAACAGTTGCCACCTGCAAAGAATAATATTCACTCCAAACAAGGGCAAAATCAGAGATTGATAGCAAGAAAGGAGAAGCATGTCTAGATGATTGATGTAATAGAACGACAACTGATAAATAACAATTACTCACTGTGGAAAGCAATGCAATGTCAAAGAAACAATCCCTATGGCGGTAAACAAAATCTATTGCTGGAAGCAGATGCCCTTGCATTACAAGCCCTACATAGGACCCAAAATTTAACACATTCATTCATACACCAGCAGAGTGCACTTATCCTAAAACAATGGAAATTTCATACTGTGCATGGAGAAAATAACATAACATACTTGAAAGAAAAGGGCCTATCCTACTGTTATAGAATTCAGGTATAATTATTTGAAGACCCTAATGAGAAAAAAGTATAAAGTCCATTTGGCCATGGATGACAGATGTGCTACAGCAAGCACACCCCAGGGGTCAAAACACCCCATTTAGGTTGCGTTTCTCTTCCTCTTGGCCAAGTGGAATCAATAACGTAGCTCAACTAGTTCAATCTTGACCAATTGATCTAATGTCCTTTTATCAACTAGCTCATCAGGGTTCTGTATGTGTGACAGTGACAGAAAAAGACTTGTATACAAGACCGTTGCAAGGAATCATTTCACAAAGATGTCAAAAGAATGCAAATTAACCGCAACTCTATTTTACTTCCAAACAACACCATATCTGGAGAAATTTAAAAATATTTAGTTTACTAAGAGAGAGGGACCGAGTGTAGGCACATTGTAGCTCACCTGTGAAGCTGAGAGCACAAGAGCATAAGGTAGTGTAGAAAATTTGGTTATGTATTTCCATATCATAACCTTTGAATAGCTTATCCTGGAATGTGCTTGTAAATCCATCAAACCTATTAAACACAAAAACAAATCTTAATGCGCATCATGATAGCATTTCCCAAAGCCATTTATTTTAATCTGTGGTACATAAAAATATTTCTTAAGTCATTCAGCTTAACTGCTTAACACCATGAAAATCATTGTAGACAAACAAAAGAGCTTGAAGAATTCTTTCCACACAAATAGCAATTAGTGTCAGCTGTACTATTTGTATTTATGCTGCAGGTAGTTGATCCATAACAGGATGAAAATTCTAATTTATCTTTTTGTGAGGATAACAGATTAGTATATTTCTTAATTCAGAAGATATATAAGAAGAATGCATTTCAAATCAATACCCAAGATAACCAAGCATCAGTGTAACGCCCCAAGTTGTATTTTCCCTTCCTCTGCTGTATGGACTAATATCAGTTCCTGCCTAAAAAGAAACCGAAAATATCCAGGTCAGTATCTATACTGTGGCCTGTAGTTTATGATGGAATTTGAAAGAGAGAAACAATATATATTTGCTATAGAAAATAAAAAAATAATACTTCACTAATTTGCAAGTGCAAGTAAACAAATGCAGGTTCCAAAAGGAAAGGCAATAATAAAATGGACAAGCTAAGATAGGCCCCTAATTATTACCGGAAAAAGAATAAAAATCGAGCAACCCAATGTAACTAGAAAAGCTATCAAGTAGTCCATTCCCTTGTATCTCTTTTGCATAATGACTGTTCCCCAGATCTGTACAAATCAATTGAAAATAAATTAGTCAAACTATTCACACTGAACTTAAATCTGAAGAACAAAAACGGGGAAAGTTGAATATTCCTCAATTTCTAAAGCGAAATCAATTTGAAAGGCTTTCCATGCTTTAGTATGTCCCTGTTTTCATTCTGTGTAATAACTCAATACAATATAACTTTCACTGTATCTCTATATATAGTAAGAGGAAATACAACTAGCTCAACTAGGAAAAATAATGAAGAAGGCAGAAAAATCCATGTGTATGACTATGAGGTAAGTGCAGCATGAGAAATACTGGATCAAATTGAACAGGTAATGGAAAAAACGAAGAAAGTAAAGTAAATGATAAGTGAATCACACAATTAAAGAATTTGAAATGACTGCACATAATAATAAATGAATAAATATTTACATAAACTGGACATACCATAACAGGAATCATTTTTGCACACTTTGCAAGTGTCTGAACAGGAAAACTGACATATTTAAGGGCCTGTGGAAACATATAATCATCAGAAGTACATCATCAGCATGCTAAATAGGAATACTAAAACCTGATTTAGCATAATATGCACATTTACTAATGAATATTTTTGTAAGAACATCAATCAATATGATAAAATTCAAAAACATACCTCATACTGGCATGTGGTAGTTAATATGTTGGATACTGATATGAGGCAGTACTTATAAACCGGAGCAACAGGGTTTAATGCTTTTTTACTTGCCTACAAAAGAAAGAAATATAAAAACTCAATTCAATCCTTTTTCCTAGTATAACCAGGGTTCATTTCTTGCTACGTATATTTTAACAAGAGCCAACTTGTCCTACTACTACCTGAAAGCCTGCTCAAAGTAGAATATAACTGGGAAAATAAAAGTAACGAGCAAATGTAAGCCTCATACCAATAGAACACCCGCAGAAACTGCAGACGTTGTAATGCGGTTACAGAAAACAAGAAACAGCGAGTACTTGAAGAACTCCTTATTCAGTCCATATGGCACTCTCATAATCTTTTCCTGCCAAAAAATAGATCATAAATTATGTTTCATTCAATCTTTGTGTTCAACATGTACAATGCAACTATAATTTTTAAAAAATAGAAGCTGCATAATGGAGAAAAAAAGAAGTGCTAATTTCCGATAGCACAAGAAATTTCAAACCTAATTCAAAGGAAATTATATTAAGCATAAACCTTATTTCCATTTATTGACAGTATACTAATGATAAGCAAATGTAAGTGGAGTTATAGAATATGTAAAAGCAGGTATTAATTGTCAACAAAAAAAAATATGGCATGAAATAAAACCTGCAAAAGCCCATAGATCACGAGAGTAGTCATGATGCCACACACAGCAAAAACCCCTTTCCATAGCTTATTCTCTTTAACGCTAACTGTGGATGGTAATGAATCGGCCATAGAAAAAAGAAATTACCACCGCATCTGAGAAATAATGGAAATTAGAAATCAAAATCAGTTTAAAGTGAGAAAAAAAAATAAATAATAAAAGATAGAGGGGGAAGCTGAATACCGGAGAAGCGAAGGCCGGTTGATATGGAACCGGAAATTCGGGATCAGAGAGTGGCTGTGGATACGTGGCGGAAGAAGGAAGGACTAAGAAGAGTTAAAGAGTGGATAGACGAAACAGAGGAAGGGAATGTGTGTTTGAGGGTAGAGGGAAACAGAAAGAGATCGCCTGAGTCTTGTATTTTCCGGCGCGTTTTTCTCCGTTTTGTTTTCTTTCTCTTTCGATTTTTTTTTTTTTCTTTTTAAAGTTCTAATTCTAACCCATTCAAAAGCATTTGCCACGTCAGCAGACATAGTAATGATCTCGTCGAGGAGGAGGACTACTGCTAAGAATTTCTCCTAACTAAAACAGTCAACGGCATCAACGCTACGTAGGTCCGGTCCGGTTTCGAATCAAACCAGAATGAGAATAGAAACTTCCCATCGGTTTTTGCTAATAAAATCTATTACTATATTTTTTTATGGCATTAGATGTACTATTTTTAGTTAGTTAGAGACTTCTTATTTGGCTAGATACATAATTTGTCCCTATTTTTTTTCAAAAATCCAATCAGTACCTTAATTTGCTTTTGATCCATTATACTACTTAACTATTAAAAAATATGGTTACTAAAAAATTAGTCAAATTATCTCACTCTTAGGCGTGAGTATATAGCTAACAAAACTATCAGTTGACGATTATATTTAACCGAAATTTTTATCCGTCGGCTACAGAAATACCAAAAATATTTCAAAATCAATCATCAATGAAGAACACAAAGAATTGAATTTGATCATGTAAGACCCTTCCAAGAAAAGGACCTCCCAACCTCCCAAAAGACAAGGTGACCATGAGAGGAGGTTGCTCTCATCTAGTCCACGAAGAGGTCACCTATCCAAGCTAAGATCACCCTCACCATGACTTGAGGAGAGGTCGCCCATCTCCTTAAGTAGGATCGCTAGGGTGACCTCTCATAGTCAAGCATAGGAAGTTATTATGGCAAGCTGGACCTCGAGAATCATGGAGTAATCTCAGGACCCTATGAAACGTGAGATTTTTTATAACAAGTAGTGAATCCATCATCAAATATTTTATAAATATATAAATATTATTATTATTTCATGAAAATAGAATAAAATTTTGAAATTTTAATATATTTTTTATAAATAAAATTTTTTCCATTTAAAAAAAAATTAAATTAAAAACTATAATAAGAGATATTAAAAAAACAAGAGAGATTTACACATTAATCATTATTAACTATTTTAATAATTGATTATTATTATTACCATAATTGACTAATAAATAACCAAATTTTCAGTAAATTACAACAATTTTATGTTACAGTAATTTTTTTTGCCAATTTTATGTTAATAATTAATATAACTATTTAATTTGGGCAGCAATAATCATATTTTAAGTCAAAACAAACTAAAACCATGTTATTACGTTATGGTATGAAATTTCATATTGGATTGAGTACACATTTCTTCATTTATTTTACAAAGTTTTGAGATTTTCTTTCTTTTTTTTTTTCTTGATATTTTTCATTGTAATTTTTTTTACTTTATTTAAAATTATTATAGCATGGAATAACTCTAAAATTCTTTGTAATAAAACAAATGGGTAATTATTTATAGGTTCTTAAAGTTTTGCATAATATATTTGCAGTCCTTTTTAATTTGTAAATTGTATTAATAGGTCTTTATGGTTTCAAAAGTCGTACTATTAGATTCTTCCGTCCAGAAATACCATTAGTCAACTGAAAAAGTCAAACGATTTGGATTAAATTTTTAAAAAATGACAAAATTACCCTTCAATTTATTTGAATCGGATCATGCTAATTAAACTCAATCTTTAAATCAAACTCTTTCTTTTTCTTCATTACTTATTCTTAACAATAAGTCCACTTTCTTTAACCTATTCCATTTAAGAATCATCACAGCCTAAAAAAAAAAAGAATCAACCAAATCAAAAAAAAAAAAAAAATCAGACATCAGAACAACAATGGCTACAACTCACGAAGGTTGCTAGCCAAGAAATCCAACAATTAGAAGAGATAAAGCTTGCATTGGAGCTGTTTTGCTTAGCAATTCAAAAGATCCCAATGAATACTGCTTAGAGATCCAATTGATTGTTTCATGACAACCCAATCACCAAAGTATCAATTCAATTGCAAAATAATGTTTAATTTGAAGAAGAAGAAAAAAGAGGAATCAGAAATCTCATAATTTGTTCAATGGAAGAAGACGAAACAGTAACATAAGCACAAATAAATCCCTTGGCATTAACTTTGACATCAGTGACAGTACAAATTCCGACGCCGACAACCACCGCCATCACCGACACCTTCACTTCCTTTGAGAAATGTTTCTCATGAAGAACCCATTTCATCATCGACACCTTCACTTCCTTTGAGAAATGTTTCCCATGAAGAACCCATTCCATTATACAAACCACTGCTTATTATTTCCCCATTTGTTCTGTTCCTCTACGTTTCAGATCGCAACCAAACCGCCCCTCCCAACGCTGCTCCGCCACGCACTTCACCGATTTTTTTCCCTCACGTTTCTTTTCTTTCCTTTTTATTTTCCTGCTGAACAAACAACATCTTCACTTCTTGTTTAAAATCAATCTTATTACGCTGAAATCGACCATAATTAAACATGCCTATGCTCTGGAAAAAGGCAAAAGTTTTGAGAATTACTGGTCTTCTCGCCGATCTCCAGCCTCCAAAATCTAGTAATTCACTTGTGGTGGAAACCAATTTCCCCACTTCGCTGGTTGATCTTTTTGTCAAAAATCGCGAAAGGTTTAAAAAGCCCATTAAGAAAAAGAATAAGCAATAACAAAAGCAGCAACAGGAAAATGCGATGGTTGAAGAGGAGGAGGAAGAGGAGTTCATAATCTCCGATCCGATTCCCTTATCAAGTTCTATAGATTTGTTCTGGTGTCTATTTTTTTTTTGTTGATTTTTTTTAGACTGTGACGATTCTTAAATGGGATAAGTTAAATAAAGTGGAATTATTGTTAGGAATAAGTAATGATGAAAAAGAAAGAGTTTGATTTAAAGATTGAGTTTAATTAGCATGACCCAATTCAAATGAACCAAAGGGTAATTTTGTAATTTTTTAAAAATTTAATCCAAATCGTTTGAATGTTTCAGTTGACTAACGGTGTTTCTGAACGGAAAGATCTAATAGTACAATTTTTGAAACCATAAAAGACCTATTAATACAATTTCCAAAATAGAAGGACCCAGAATATATTATGCAAAACCTTATGGACCTATAAATAATTACCCCTAAAACATGTGAAATATTTGTTAAATTTAAACTAGATTAACAATTTAATTTATTCAATGATATGATGCAATAGGTTTTAAGATCCATTCTGAAAATTAATGTTATAAAAGCTTAGGTTCTTTATTTGATTTATTTTTCTTTAGTTTTTCGGTTGATTTTGTAAATAGGAGGCTACTATTCTTCCAACACTGTCCAATAAGTCCATTAGAAAAAGGAAAATTGACTTATTTTTATGCATAATTCATTTAAAACAAAAACAAAAGAGAAATAGTTTAAAATTGATAAAACAGTGGCAACATGATCTGCTAGGCTGGTTTTTTATTTGATTTATGCCATAAAATAATTCCATCTAATAATTATATATAAAATATATTTGTATATTTTATTATGTTAGATATTGCTATTAAATTCAAATTATATTTGATTTTTACTATAATTCGTT